>OY101433.1:7094936-7398917 GCA_956483605.1 Tuberolachnus salignus | reverse complement strand
AGGCCGTTGGAACAGCAGCCACACTCATGTGATTGGTGTTGAAGTTGATAAAGCTTCAAAAGTTAATCTAAAGAAAGCTATTAACATATTTACAGACAAGATATCATAATAATTTCTTTGTGTTGTCACTCGGTTTAAAACAATTATAAACACTTAAAACTCCTATGGCATGTATACAAATATAAGCATTTACTAGTCGGGGCAAAAAAAATCTATTCAAATATTTAGGGACATGACACCTCGTAGATATCCTTAAAAAACACATTAGGTTAGTATATTTAATTATATTTTACTTTTTATAATGAATGATATTAAAAACAAACAATTTTCTATTACACAAAATTAAACTAAGGCTTAGTTAAACTTAGTTTTTATATATGAAAACTAATACTAGCCGAATCCCAAAATTATAAGAAAATGTTTTTAATATTTAGGTTAGTTAAAAAGATTCTGATTTTAGTAATTTTGGCTTAATTTTTTACGAGACAGATTTGTACACGAGCGTAATAATGCGTAAAGTAAAAATGGGCAAAAGAGATAATGAATATACCTGCCTGAAATATTATGTGTAGGTTTTTTGTTCGGTTAAGATTTTACATTAAGTATGACTGTTTTATTGGTATAAATGAAAATAATTATTTATGGTTACTTATTTCAACTACTAAGTTGCATACTTAGTAATGGCTATTTTACAGCATTTCAGTCTTGTCTTTTCTTTCACGTTTTAATTTATGTGACTACTACATTACTACGGCATATATAAAAATATAAGCTATTTGACTAGTTGGAAAAAAAATTTCATAGCACAATGGATATTTCAGCTAACTTATGGCATTCATAATGTTTAAATATAGTTTATAACTTTATGGTTCTATGTGAATTTTTAAACCTATTTAGGTTTGAAATACGCATTTCACATACTAATTTTCGAATCACTCGCTAATTCGCTATCTATAACGGAAAAACACTTAAGTATAATATATGTCAATGTCTCAGCCTTCTATAATTGTTCCATTGATTTGTTAAATAATATGTTAGGATCATATAACTTGGTATTTTTTTGGTATGATAGAGGTTGTAAGGAGCGTAGATTTGTATTACAATAGCCTCCTATATTCCACTAAAAAAAGTCTATCTCGCCACTAAAAATAACAAATTGATTATTACGCCGATTGCTTAAAGCACAATGTTTCCGAAACCGGTATTAAAATACTTGCAATAGTATGTTAAAATATTAACAAATTTAAACA
Source organism: Tuberolachnus salignus (assembly GCA_956483605.1). Lineage (NCBI taxonomy): Eukaryota > Metazoa > Arthropoda > Insecta > Hemiptera > Aphididae > Tuberolachnus > Tuberolachnus salignus. Next base: position 7,397,667 of record OY101433.1, on the reverse strand, counting down.
ATTATTTGAATTTGTTAAACATAAATTCCTGAAATTTTGTGTGATATGTCTTTGTTAATTACTTAAAAAACGACTTAAATTTGTGGGCATACCATCACTACGAAACCAACATAAACATTTAAATTGTATTAATCAGTATGTAAATAGTAATGCAATACCTTCATTCCAGTTTAACAACGAGTATGTTTCTGCAAATCAATCGTTTCGTAAAATATATTGTAAAAACCAAACAATAGAAGACAGTTTCATGATATACTACCGAACATCATTTGCTTTACTATACAAATAATAAACGTAATAAAAAAAAATGGGTTCCTTAAACCTCTGTGTTCATATACGAGTTCGTGTTCTATTCAAATTAACTATTCCAATTACCCAGACACCTTTCGGATGCAAAGGAGAATATAGTTTCATTAGTTATTTCGTTCTCTCATTCTATTCAATAAAAATGAAATTTTACATTCTATTAGTTTTTTTAAAAATATGTGCAATTTTAAATTTCAATCCACCGTTAGTAACATGCCAAGAAAACAAATACAATTGTGAAAAGCGATTAATTAAATCTATATCCGACTTTGGCCAATCAAACAAAGTGCTTGACTGTCAGAATATAATAAACGGGACAGATTTTAATAATGGATTGATTTCACAATCCGTAATAAGATGCTTTGAAGAAAATTTACTAGCCATTTTTAAACAAATGTATAACGATATAAAAAAATATCTTTCAAAAGCACATACACCTACTCAAGTAAGTAATACAGGAAACATAGTAACATTTGACGCACAAGTAGTTATGAAAAATATATGGGAGATTTGTTCATTTATGCCTCAGTGTGCACATTTTATTAATATTTGTGCGCCAAGTCGTTCGTTAATATCTGCAATACTTAATATTCGGCTTTGTGAAAATTTTCCAGCTTTAGTTCCAAATATTTCTACGACGCACGGTGTAAATAGTTTTACCTACATGTGCAGCAGCGACAATTTTAATATGCTACTTGAAAAAATTATAAGTATGTGTGAATACATTATTCCGGAACAAAATTATAATACAATAGATATGCCTAATGCTACAATTTATCTTACAAAATTAACCGACCTTTTAGTTGGTATCGACAAATATAAAGTGATTGGGGACAATAGACCTCCGATAAATGACTATATTTTAAATACCATAGATATACAAGATTATCCAGAAGCAAAAATTGATTTAAATCGGTCTTTTAACAAAGTAATGCCTATTAAAAACGAAGACGAAAATAAAATAGAAATTTGCAACAAAAATCTGCTAATTGTGAATAATGCTTATATACTATCAAATAATGGATCCAATTGCTATTCAACAAACAAATTTTTAACATTAACTGGTACAGAAATTGCAAAAGCATATCAGTTAATACTTCGTACGTTGAAAGCCATGGCGTTTTTTGTTTATTTTAATATACTTAAATCCATGAAGGATTCCATCTCAAATGATAATTTAATCGATCAAGATTTATTTGAAATTTGGAGTTCGAATATGTTTCAGGTAATATGCAAGCGGATTCCGTTAATTCTTTTTTATTTTAGGGAAAATAAAATTTTCAACAATAAACCTTTCGGTTATTACTTTACGTTTTGCAACGATATCAACGATTTTATCTATAATAAATGTCCCTATAGACAGATCAGTGAAAGTGGTAAAAGGTTATACAGTGTTACCTGTATAATAGAATCGATTAAAAACAGAGTACTGTGGAATTTCTATACGTTAGGTACCGAAGTACGTGAAAACGAATCGATCAATAAGGGGTGTGTGGATCTATACATGAATTACATTAATAATGTTTACGATATTTTAACTGAATACTACAACAAACGATCCGTTCATGTGTGGACATCATCTATTTGGTTGAGTGGTAAACACTTTTTTACAAATGATAATTTTCAAAAATTTGTTAAAATAAACAATCTTAAAAGTAAGGAAATAAAGGTAAAAAACGTTACTATGACTTTATCAGAGTGGTACAATGTAATATTACCGTTGAGTTTGAACGTAAACTGTCTGCTACATTTTCGTGACACAGTTTTATTCTATTGGGAGAAACAATTAAATACCTATGTCTACCGGCATGCAAAGACCATTTGTATGTATTTGGATGCCACTGGCGATACGGTTAAACAACAAACGTACACCCTGCTGAGGGGGTCGACGTATTGGTATGACATAGTAAAGACACCTTTTTATGAATTCTTAAATATGCCACTATCACAACGTGCTCGCAGAGGAGAAGCCAAAGAAATAATTGACGAAATCCATAAATTATTCTCAAACAATACAGATAACATTAAGCATTTAATTCCTATAAGTGAGGAGACAGAATTAACCTTATGGTCTAGTGATGTACTTCAGGGCAAAACTGGTAACGATTACTATAATGCTCTCAACTATTTATTTAAAAATAATTGTTTTGATGCTATGAAATTTATTGATACTTTTATGTCACTAGTACACAAATCATTGCCATTTAATCCCATCAATACAAATACTGATGACCAAAATAACCACGAGTCTTATTATACAACATCTTATGAAAAATACTGTAAATTCACTGATTCGAATATCTTTGTCGCAACAAGAAAAGATATCAATACCAAAAATCCCATCAAGATAACGTACTACTTCACAAAAGATAATTTTAGTGATCTTATCTATAGCATCCACGGCAGGTTACTGGGTTTTTAGAGTAACCGTTTTTAATCCGTTGTTAATAAGACGTTTTAGAGTGAAGTATTATGTATACATTGTGTATCAACGAATATTTCATATAATTATATAACATTTTTGTGTAATTTAGAGTTGTAGATTGTAATATTTAAAAATTAAATTATAAATTGTATTTTTTACATATGGACGTCTAATATCCATGGTTTAAATGGTTGTTCATAATTGATTTTTATGTATTTGGACTTTTAATATACGATTATTATAATCGTATTAAACATGAATTTCACAAAACTCCAAAAACGTTAGTGTGTTTTTATAATTGTATAAAATCTTCAATATGCTAATATAAATAATTCTATTCGACGGAATTTATAATTCTTTATTAGTGAAATATTCACATATGTATTATTTTTATTTTTTTGATTTCTATCTCTCCATTTCAAATCGCAAATGACAATATACGAGGTGCGACAATAAAATTTCGAGACTTTCTAAATATAACCTAAACTATTAACATTATCTATAAAACGATTATTGAAATATGATTAGAAAACACTTATCTAAAAGTACTATGAACACTGATGGCATCGATTCATTTTCTTATACGTTAGTAGCCTTGTTATTAGTGCGAGTTCGACTATACTGCCGAAAAATGTTAGATATAAAAATCGAACAACATGTGTTTACATTAAATTTCTTGTTAAATTTAAAAAAATCTGCCGCGGAATCGTTTCGTATGTTATGTGAAGTTTATGGTGAAGAATGTTTATCAAGAGCTCGTGTTTTTGAATAGCACAAACGGTTTTGTAGTTGAAGGGAGGACGTCGAAGACGATGATCGTTCTGGACGTCCTACCACGTCTTCAACAAACGAAAACGTTGAAAAAATCGACAAAATTAATTAATCAATATTATTATAAAGAGGTATTAATTTAATTAAGAGAACGTGTCAGAAAGAAGCGACCAGATCTATGGAAAAATGGCTGGGTTCTTCACCAAGACAATGCTCCAGCTCACAGTGCATTTTCAATTCAACGTTTTTTAACTGAAAAAAAAATTTCTGTACTTCAACATCCCCCGTACTCGCCAGGCCTTGCTCCTTGTGACTTCTTCTTATTTCCTTCTTATTTCTTTTCCCATTTTCAAACAGTTGATGACGTAAAAATGAAAACGGCAGAATTTCTAAAAGGGCTGAATGAAAGCAATTGGCAACACTGTTTTCAAGAATGGCAGCGACGTATGCAACAGTATATTGATGCTGAGGGAAGGTACTTTGAAGGTAATAATCATTAAATTATAACACTTTTAAAATAAACAACTTTTATTCAAAAAGTCTCGTTATTTTATTGTCGCACCTCGTAGGTACCCGCGATTTCCGACTATCGTTTGTAAATTGGCAACGTAGGACTGTTGTATTGAGTTAAGGTTAGGCAAATAATATATTTATTTTTTTGTCTGTTGAGTTCTAGTGAGGAAAATTTTACAGTTATCTTATCGTGTCGTTCTGTATTTTGATAAATGTGTTTACTATATTAATGATTACGATATGTTATTTTTTATTAGGGTTTTATTTGGAGTGTGGTTTACTAATTTTGAATAGGCTGGTCAAATGTTTAGTGCCAGTCAATTTTAGTATGCATAGGCCACTGGAACCGGTAATCCCGCACATGTAATTGCGATTGAAACTGTTGAATTTTTTAAAATTAATTTACAGGAAGCTATTGAAATATTTGGAGACATATTCTCTAAGGCTAAGTATATTTTTGCTCGTATATTTAATTATAATATATATTTTTTACTGTTATATATTTCGAACTATTTTTAATACCTACATTTTTATTTGTCATAATCTATAGTTATCGTTTCATCAAATTTACCCAATACTTTATTCAGTTACTAATACAACTGTAAATACTAAACCGACTAACGAATAAATTACGTAAAGGTTTTTAATAATTGGTTCGTAACTGTGTCGTATATTAGTGTTAGGTATCTAACCTAACCTTCAGTCTCAAAATTATTTGTTTTGTTATAATCTCTGTGAGTAGCTTAGAATTCAAACTATTGTCTAATTCAAATTTATAAGGCCGATAATAATTTTGTCTTACAATTTGATAAACTGAAATAACAACGCGTGTTTAACACCCACGACTACAATGTAATACATACAATTAATTTGAAAACCATGAAATGTTGCGTAATAATGACTTACCATTTTATTTTTCGAAATACATGAATAAACGTTATGTGGTGCCGACTTCACCTCATTAAAGGCACAATTAGAAGGGAATATGGAAATAGTTCCCTCACAGGGGTTTTTTTTTTTTAGTTGATTATGTAAAAAAAAATACTAGTGAAATCGATACTTATTATGCCTATTAGAAATAATAATATTTATACCAATCAAATAATTACATAGTCTATTTTGATATTATAATACTTTAATCATTGAACATTATTTGTATTTCTTTTCAATACGTAAATGGTAAGTTTTAGATTTATAGTTAATCGAAAAATGTGTTTGATTTACAGTAAATTTTTTCAAATTTAATTTTTCTGTCTTTATACAACTTTTCTACTAGACTTCCGTCTCCGATTGTCAAATGTAGGAATTTATCTGAATGCATAATGGATCTAGTTGGTGTTTGAACGAAGTAATTTCTTCTTTTTTTTTTTTTTTTTTTTTGTTGTGAAAAATTGTAGGATAAACAAGAAAAATTACAGCAGTAATGTTTTCATAATTTTCGATATCTTCCTAATGTTTAGACTCGGTATTTTTTTAACACAAAAAACTAAAATTTAATTCACAAAAATCAGATTATTGTATATTGTTCTATAAATTATTTTGTGTTGATGCAGGGCCCAGGAATCAGTCAATTCCTATGCTCCGGGTCCCCAAAAATCCAAGTTTCGGCACCGTTTTAACTGCAAATCTCCAATTGTATATGATACATAGACGTACATATTAGAATAGTATAAAGTTAATACTTAATAATGTTTTAATTTCAAACAGTATTTTTTGTAAAAAAAAAATGTATAATGCTTAAATTTCAAAATACAATTAACAACAAATTTGAAGAACGTTTCAATTACCAATAACAATAAAGTATAGAATAAATAACGTTAAATTTAAACTTCGTTTAATGTAAAACGCAATAATTTTTGATTATATAATGTAAAACTAAAGTATTTTCTTCAAATTTAACCCCTGTTATATTTAACTAGCCCGATTCCTATATGTTCAATACATTGAATTATACTATAATTCGTAAACAGTTGATACGGTATTAAATGTATACTCGTTAGTATCGAAATATGTATACAGAACGATTTCCAATTAATTTTTTGGTTAAAGCGATATAATTCGCACTTTCGTAATACATCGTTTGAACGGGTCTATAGTTTACCATAATCTAGCGCCCAGCAGGCTCGTTTTTTTAAATAATTAATTGAACAATTGAAAATAAAGAAAGGGACATTGGATCGTGTTTGACAACGAAGGACTTAAAAGTTGAGCTAGTTGAAATTAAGATAAGAGACAATCTACTTTTTTTCTTAACAATAGGCCTCAAATTTTCACATAGCATAACCTGCATTAATGATAAACTGGGAGTATATAAAACTACATTATAATTGGAGAGTAATCCACACGGTAGATAATGAATACCCATTAAATAGGCAGCAGTTCTTTAAAACCTACGATGAACTTTATCTTGTTGCTGAGATCCACTGGCATTGTAAATGTTCTCCACAACATCTCCACACTCCAAAATTGTACGAATGAATAATACATTTTTTAATAAAGGCCTGGACATAAAATGCCTTTAATGACCCTACTTACAATTCATTTTCAAGGTTTTGCAACATACCGTTAGAAGCGTTTTAATATGAGATCCTGGGTCGAGTGAAGTTTCGAGCTATACTCGTAATCCATATTGTATAACCACGAATGATATGAAAAAAAAAAATAAATAGTGGTAAACTACTACAAGCAAAAAAACATAACTTTGCACTTGGAAAAAATTTTGGGGCAACTCAAAGAAGCAGATGAATTCATTTTGGGATACAGACAATTATCAATACAGCTGAAACACAAATAATGCTCTATAATCATATTGTTAGCGAAGAAAACCATACGTGTATGACGAAAAACTTGACAAGTGTTATTAATAATAAAAAATAAAAAAAACAGCTAGGGAGATAAGTGTTCTTCAGATTCTTCAAAAGAAGCTTAAATTACATTAGATATAGCACCAAAAGTTTTGATCCGATAATATTTAATCCCTAGGAATGGACAGGAACAACGTTAAGATAGGTTTTCTCAGCTATGAATCATGGATCATTTGTAGAAAGCCTAATGAAGCCATATTGTTCGGTTATTGATATGATCACCGAAAACGTAGGTTTATATTATACATTTTAAAATCGATTAATATCATAAAACACGTAGAGATTTTTTTGTATATATTCTAATGATATTAGCCCGTGCAGCGAACAACGTTGTCTACCTATACCATGTAGGTACACTACATTCCGTGTATATATTACATCTAAAGTTAGAATTAAACTGCAAACATATATTTTTGTGCTATAAAGAAATAAAAACCTCCGTGGTTCATATATTAAGTACGTTATTTTAAATGAAACTATTTTAAAATTTTCTTTGTAGTCAAAATTTTGTTGATATATACAACCACGGAAAATATATTATAACTTATAGATTATTTATTAAATTAAATTTCTTTATTTTACTATTTTATTGACTCAATGTGTTTAGTTTTTAAATTATTCGTAGGTTAACTTTGTTGTCAATTCACAATTGTAAAAATTTCAGTATTTTGTAGGTTTTTTATTATTGTGCTTAAATATTATATATATATAATTACAATTAAATGATATTGAAATTTCAAAATACTAAATATGGTCAAATATGTTGGCATCGAAACAACATTATAAACTTTGATAATATTCTAGTAGTGTTGTGGAATATTTTTTTCCAGCATACTAAGCAATAAATCAAATAGCTCAAGAAAAACATGCAAATGCAACAACTTTCTAGTCATATTCATAATTTTCGTTTTATTTAATTTAATTTTAGTCCCCTGCCTCTCCATTGCAAATCAAAAAACGTTTGAATAGGCACCTACGTTTTATGATTATAATTATTGTAACATTTTTAAACTAGGGCAGTTGTATTGATATTGGCTGAGAAAAAAAATGTATAGCTTTTTACACCTACTAAGTAGCACGCATACAAATTTACAATTTACGGCGTTTTAATCTTGTCGTTTGTTTCTGTATGTTTATGATTGTGAAATAAAAATATTTGGTCAAACAGAAATCCATAACAAAAGATTTATCATAAGTTATATAAAATGGTTATATAGAAAAATGTTGTGCTTATTTTCAAAGCGTTTATGATTCTTTTAGTATTGATCGTCTGTTGCGTTTTAATATGAATAAAATTTGAATTAACCGATCTATGTCATTCCCAATTGCCCATTTGCAAGAGTGATGCACCTAAAGTGCCAAACATGTCCGTGTCTAAGTCTTATAAAATTTTTTATTTTTTTTGGAAAAATAATTTTAATACCTATAAGTATGTTCTAATGTAGGGTCAAAGTATATAACTAAGACTGTATGGCTTCAAAATAAATATTATATTTTTTCAGTATTGGAAGGAATAAAAACTACAGTCGAGCAACGTTTGTATATAATATATTTTTTATCCTTAAAAACGATTATTGGATACATTCCAATTATATTTTATACAATCAATTTGTTTTCACCTAACAACAACAACAATGACATTAAATGATCATTTAAGTTAAAAATATGTAAACTATTATGTATTAAATAAAACACGGCCCTCGGATGAATTTTTTTTTTCTTTGATTTTAATCCCGCCAACTTCATAAAATATTGCAAATGTTTGTATAGGTATCTACGTTTTATAATTATTATAATTGTACATTTTCATTTTAGGAGAGTTGTATTGTTATAAGTTGAGGAAAATAATTTATGGCCTGTTTCACCTACTAAGTTGCACGCTAAAAAAAAACAATTCACGGCGTTCATTTATATTTTTAATAAATGTGTTCACTATATTATAAATTATAATATGATATGTGTATAACGAGTAACGTCATGTGAAGAAGAACGAATCTACGTCCTGGTTATGTATAAGCTAGTCAAACTGTAAGGGCCGATGGAACAGCAGCCAAGCTCATTTTATTGATGTTGAAGGTGATAAAGTTGCAAAAGTTGATCTAAAGAAATCTTTTAATATAATTTTAGATAAAATATCCTAACAATTTCTATATATTGTATCTCGGTTTAATACAAATGTAAACACTTAAAATTACTACAGTATTATGAAAATATAAGCATTTAAAAGTCTGGAATAAAATTTTAAAAAATTGTAAATTTATTGCTATCTAAAGGCATTCAAAATGTTAAAATATATTTTAAAAATGCATGGTTTTAAATATATTAAATAGATTTAACTGAGGTATGTCGCATAATAATTTTTGAATCACTAGAATAAAACTATTTGGCCATTTCAAAATCCGAATGGTTCATTATAGTTAAATATAAAACAATTGAGCGTATTGTAATATTTTTTTTTTTTTTTTAACAATTAGAATGAATATTATACAAAAATTGTAAAAATCATGCATTTCATATGAATTTTCACTTCATGTAAACATAACTTCACTCAGAATAGAAATAAATTCTATTATCCTCTACATTTTCGCCAATTCACCATCTACAAAGGAGAGCCACTTATAGTGCGAAACATTTCAATGTCTCAGCCTTCTGTAATAATTATTACATTGATTTGTTAAAAAGTAAAAACTTGGTATTTTATAGTATGATAGATTGTGGAGTGCGTATATTTTTATTACAATTACCTCACACAGTCCTTTAAAAACGCTCTATATAGCCACCCTAAAAATAACAAATTGCAAAATACACCACTGCCAAGATTTCACTACGTAAATAAAATTAATATAAGAAATATATTATTCAGTGTATAAATAGTAATGCTATACCTCCTGTATAGACATATATCAAGTTTATTTTTGCAAAACAATAGTTTCGTAAATAAATTTGTAAAAAACAAGCATAACAAAACATGATATAGAACCGAACATTATTTGCTTTTTTTATAAAAACAATAAATGCAACAGAAAAATAGGTTAAATAAACCTCTGTTCTCAAATAAGTACGTGTAATGTTATACTTAAAATAATTACACTAACTACCCAGATGGCTTTCGGATGCAAAGGTGAATATAGTATAACAAGTTATTTCGATCACTTATACTATTCAACAATTATGTTATACTACGATTTATTAGTTTTTTAAAAATATGTGTAATTTTAAACTTCAATTTAACGTAGGTAACATGCCATGATAACAAAGACAGTTATGAAATTTAATTAATAAAATCTATATCCGACTATAGCAAATCAAACAATCTGCCGAACTGCCAGAATATAACAACAGAGACAGATAATAATAATGGATTGATATCACAATACGTGTTAAATTGCTTTGAAGAAAGTGTATTAACCATTTATAAACAAATGTATAAAGATAACATAATGAATTTGACGAGAGAAAAAAATTAATTCACGAAAATAATAATGAATATGAAATAGTATATAAAGTACAAGTACCTATTAAAAATACATGGTCGATTTGTTCAATTATGCCTCAGTGTGCATATTTTATTAATATTAGCACCTCAAGTATTTCGGTAATATCTACAATAGCTTATGGTCGGCTTTGTGAAACATTTCCTGCTTTAGTTGCAAAGATTTGTGAACATCAGGATGAATATAATCATACCTACTCGTGCAACTGGGACAATATTAATTTCTTACGTAACGAAATGATAAGCATGTTTAAAATTATTAATCCGAAGCAGAATTATAATGCAATAGATATGTCCTATACTACAGATTTTATTAAAACGGTAAACGGTCTCATAGATAGTGTCAATAAAATTAAAATTATGAGGGATAATAGTCATCCGAAAAATACAAATATTTTACATACTATAGAAATACAAGAGTATCCAGAAGCTAGAATTGATTTAAATCGGTCTTTTACCAATATTACCACTGTTTTAACGGAATATGAAAATGAAATAATAATTTGCAACACTAATCTACAGGAGGTGAGGGTAAACCTAAAAATTATATCCAATTAGATAAAACATCCAATTGCTATTCATCAAACCCCTTTTTTAACACTAGCGGGTACAGCATCTGTAATATCACATCACACGTTAAGCAGCATGGCATTTTTTGTTTATTTTAATATTTTTGAGTCCCTGAAGAATTTCATCTCAAATGACAATTCAAATTTTATCATCCAAAATTCGTTTGAAACGTGGATTTCAAAAATGTTCAATGAAATATGCCAAAGGGTTCCGTTATTGCTATTGTATTTTTTGGAAAATCAAATATATAAATTTCAACTGTGCCGTAATTACTTTGCGTTTTGCAACGATTACAATGATTTTGTCTATAATAAATGTCCCGGCGGACCCATCAGTGAAAGAAGAGATAGGTTGTACAGTGTTATTTGTGTAATAAAATCGATTAAAAATAGATTACTGTGGACTTTCTATACATCAGGTATTGAAGTAAAAAACAAAGAATCGATCACTCATGCGTGCGTGGATATATACATGAATTATATTAATAATGTTCACGGCTTTTTAATTGAATACTACAACAGACAACAGGTTCGTTCATGTGTGGTCATCTTCTAGTTGGATAAGTGGTAAACACTTTTTTATAAATAATAGTTTTCAACAATTTCTTAAAATAAACAATCTGAAAAGAAAGGAAATTAATATTAACAACGTTACAATGAGTTTATCGGAGTGGTACAATTTAATATTACCACTAAATTTGAATGTGAAATGTCTACTATATTTACGTAACATATTTTTATACTTTTGGGAGATACAATTAAATACCTTCGTCTACCTGTATGCAAAAACTATTTGTCTGTACCTGGACGCCACTGGAATTAATGTAAATCAAGCTACGTACACCTTGATTAGGATTTCGACGAATTGGTATCATAAGGTAGTGTATCCATTTTATTATTTCTTAATTATACCACTCAAACAACGTAAGCACAGAGGGAATGCTAAAGAAGTTATTCAGGAAATTGATAAATTGTACTCATGCAATACTATTCGTATTGAAGATTTGATTCCTAAATGTGAAGAGGCAGAATTATCCACATGATCTAGCGCTGTACTACAGGAATAAACTGGTATCGATGACTATAATCGTCTCAATGAATTAATAACGAAGAAATGTTAGGATGCTATGGAATTTATAAACACTTTTATATCATTGGTTCACAAATCATTTCCATTTAATCCCACCAACATAAATACATTTTACCACGAGTTATATTTTACCACGTCTTATAAATAATACTGTAATTTTCCTGTTTCGGGTGTCATTGTCGCAATAATAGATAAACAAACTACAAATCCTATCACGAATATGTCCAACTTGGCAAATGACAAAACTGTAAATCATGTCTAAAGTTTCCATGGTCTAGCTAATCAGAGCATCAGTACGTAATCGATTAACAAAAACTCCTGCCTCAAAAGCGGCGCGTTCCCCAGGCAGTGGAAGGTTGCGCGCCTAGCACTCATCCCGAAGCCGAACAAACCGGTGGGACTGCCGTCTTCGTACAGGCCGTTGTGTCTGCTCGACGACGTCGGGAAAATCTTCGAGTTCCTCCTGGCCCGCAGGATGAAAGAGCACATGGGGAACGGACTGTCTAAACGTCAGTCCGGTTTCCGCCGCGGACGGTCTACCGACGACGCACTCAGGAACCTCGACCGAAAGCTGGTTAAGGCTTGTAACGCCCGGAAGATGGCCGTCGCCGTGAGCTTGGACATCGAAAACGCGTTCAATATGGTCGGATAGGAAGTAATCACGGCCGCGCTGGCGCGCATGAGGTTTCCGCCTTACATCAGACGGATGATCGGGTCGTACCTGAGCAGCCGAGTTTTGATCGTGCGCGACGACCCGTCGAGACGGTTCCGGTAACCTGCGGGGCACCCCAAGGATCCGTTCTCGGGCCGCTCCTCTGGAACATCGCGTACGACACCGTCCTCCGCTTACCACTCCCGAGGGGCACGTACACTATCGGCTACGCCGACGATACGCTGATCGTGGCAGAGGGGGACACGGCGGAGGGCACTCAAAACCGGGCCAACGCCGCAATGGCGACCGTCTCCAAAGGCATCGGGGACCTGGGGCTACGGTTGGCCGTCCAAAAGACGTCGGTCGTGGCCTTCAGTAACCGGCGCTGACCGACGTCGCCGCGGATTCGACTCGACGGCGAACTTATCGCGCCCAGCGAGTCCTTAAAGTATCTCGGCCTTGTGCTGGAGAACAAGAGGACTCTGTACGGCGCGCACTTTTGCGCTGTGGCCGACAAGGCCCTGCGTGTGATGACGTCGCTCGGTCGGCTTATGCTTAACATCGGCGGCCCGCGGGAGCACAGGTGGAAACTGCTCGTGAGCGTCATGCACAGCGTGCTGCTGTACGACGCCCCCGCGTGGGTTTATTTCCTGCAACTCTGCCCCCCGGGCCTCACTGCTATGGCAGCCGTCCAGAGGCGTGAAGCTCCCCGGAGCGTGTGCGCCTACAGGACCGTCTCGCACAAGGTGACGTTAATTGTTGCGGGACTACCTTCTGTCGATCTGTTGGCGTCCGGCAGGTGCAGGGATTTTGAAGCTCTGCGCGCGTTGGGGACTAGGACAGCAAACGACGCACCTCGCCCGTCAGCGCTCCCCACAAAGATTTGCGTCGCGACCAGATGTGTGCTCCGGATCCGTAGCGCGGAGGTGCCCGCGGGGAGTGGACGCGCGCTAACGCGCACGTTCATTCTCCCGGACTTGCTGGTGCGGTGGGTTACAAGACCGCATGGTTCGACGACCTACCGCCTCACTTAACTTCTCACGGGGCACGGATGCTTTAACTCGTTCCTTCATCGGATCGGGTAAGATCCACACCCCGGGTGTTCTCACTGCGGTTTTCCCGGTGAGCAGAACGAGGAGGATGACGACGCTCTCCATACCCTCATGCGCTGCGAGGCTTTTGACGGGGACAGGGAGCGCCTGGTCCGGAGGATAGGTCCTTTCGAACCGGGCGACTTGGTGTCGCTCATGTTGGAATCCTCAGACCATTGGAAAGCCGTGGTCGACCATGCCGAGACGGTCGTCGTGGAAAAGGAGTCGGCCGAAAAGCAACGCCAAGCCCTTGACGCCGCCGGCGCGCGCCTTCAAGCGCATCACCGCCGTCGTTGATCGCAGCCTCGCAGACGCCAGACCGCCGGCCGCGAGGCCGGTAGAAAGCGTCCCCTCTATTAGTGTAAGAGCAGCAAGTGGGCATCGGCCTAGCTACTGCCCATTTCCCGGTAGGGACGCGAAGTTTATGTACACATTTTATGTGAGCCCGCCCCGTCGTAGGGGAAAACGGGTTTTTTAAATTTTGTATTTATTTGTATGTGTTCGTTTATGAATAAACGATGGCGAGTCTCACGGCCTTTTCGGGAGGCGGGGGTATTGCCGGTACCAAAAAAAAAAAAAAAAGGTGACGGGCAGTAGGGTTGCCCTCACGGACACCGCACCCGCCGCTACCAATGACTCCTGCACGTCCTTAACCGCGATCCATGACGGTATGTCGAGAAGCAGGACGGAGGCCGTTGTTGTCGGCTGGTTAACCCTGCCGTCGACGCCGACCACTGCCTGCAGCTTTTCCGCCAAAATGGCGGCCTCCTCCTCCATCCTCACCACGAGAGTGATCCCGCCCGCACGGCTTGTGCGATCGTTCAAGACCTCGATTTTCAAGGCCTTGAGATCAACTTCCGAGGTGATTCTCTTCATGATGGCTGGCAGCGTAACTGCCGAGTCTGGGGCGACCCGGACAGTTACCGCTGCCGTTTTCGGCGTCCGTTTCTTCTTTCTTCTTCCTAGTGTATTCCACCAATATGTTCAGAACAGCTCCGAGCATTTCCAAGGCCGCCGTCCCCGCGCTGGGCATCGTCGTAGGTGGTGGTGTGGTTCCTATCCTTATCTCCAAGTGTGCGGATTTCCTTTCGTTTGCAATTTTCCCGTAGCTGGACGATGACGACCGTTGGGGCGAGCCACCCCCAACTGCCGGCTCTGGGGCATCCGAAACCCCTGTAGCAGTAGCTTTATTTAATTGGTTTGTTTCCATTTTTGATTTGTATAGCAAATTCTAGCCAGTGCGTTTTAACCCTACCGCCAGGGGGTTTTTTATCGAGGATTTCCTTCCTCTAGAGCGGCTGCCGACCAAGGCTAAAGAGTCCGCCCTACCCTATTTGTGCGCTGTCCGCGACTGCTTATTCACCCAGTTCAGTACTGACTTATATCGCAGCTAACCTTCAGATCTGAAGGCCGTTCCCTATCCGCAACCTGGGGACGCCAAATTATTATTTAACTAATTAATTTAACTAAACATATTTTGTTTTTGGTTGAAAAAAATAATTTATGGCTTATTTCACCTACTAAATGCACGCTTATAATAAACAATTTACGGCGTTTCAGACTTGTCGTATCATTACGTTTTTAATAATATGTTCACTATTTTATAATTTATAATATGATATTTGTATAACAAATGGCGTCATCATGAGAGGGGACGTAGCTATGACCGTGTTGTGGATAGGGCTAGTCAAACTGTAAGTGTACATCAAGCAGCATGTAAATCCCAATCATGTGACTACAATTAAATGTGATAAACTTCAAAAGTTAATCTAAAGAAAGCTGTTAACATATTAATAAACAAAATATTCTAATAATCCCTTTATGCTGTAACTCGGTTACAGAGATTGTGGAGAGCGTAATTTTTTATTACAATAACCTGACATAGTCCGTTAAAAACAGCCAATCATGCCCCACTAAAAAAACAAATTATAAAATACACCACTACCTCAAGATTACTACGAAACTAAAAGAACTGTCCGAATAATAGTAGTCAGTGTATAAATAATAATACAATACATTGTGTATAGACAAATATCAAGTTTATTTTTACGAAACAAGAGTTTCGTATATAGTATTGTAAAAAACAAACATAATAAGACGGTTGCATGATATAGAACCGAACATCATTTGCTTTTTTATACAAATAAATAAATGCAATAAATAAAATAGGTTAAATAAACCTCTGTATTCATTATAAATACGTCTTATGACGAAAATTAAACACAGATGAATTAAAAAGTAACCAAAAAAAAAAACTAAATGAACTAGGAGAATATTTACAAAAAAAATAACAAAAACCAAAATTACAAACTCAAATTAAAATCATTAAACAACAATCAGAAAGTGAAACCAATACTACACAGCAAGCGAAAATCACATTGACCAAATTCAAATAAACTGCCTTATAACCTCACACGTGATTTAGTTGTTATTATTAACTTCTTCGTCAAATTAACTCCAAAAAAATTAATATACAATTCACCAACTCCATCACATACAGATCGATTATTATTCGTTGAATTACAACCAGCTAAAATTTACTATAACCAGCTGAAATCTACAATGACATTATTCGCTTAAATTCATAACTTATTACGAAAACAAAAATAGGAATTCCTATAAAAGATGTGATATTATCTAGTGCACAAATTGCCAAGAGTATGAACATTCTAAAACCTATTGTGCGTATCCGTCGAGATGCGTTCGCTGTAACTTCAACCATCCAACCTCAGCTTGCACCAAGGACATCGATTAACATCCGAGTCCTCCTTGGAGGAAATCACACAAAAAATTATCACGGATGTCAAGTTCACAAGAATCTGAAGAAACTTCACTATTGTTAATCTTTTCCAAACAACAAATTTAACAAAAAAAAAATATTGACTATAAAGTAATATAAAAAGGGAAGGCGGTATAAGTGATAAAGCCCAAGTTTCTCCTCTAGATTTAACAGCCCTGGTTGTTCCCTCACTTAGGTATTCCTAGTCGATTAATCTCTCAAAGTTACATTGAGAAATCACATGAACCAATAGCATACCAATTATCCTCATTCATTTCTAAATTTATACTGATAAATAATCCTCTCATATCACTTTTTACAACAGTTAAACAAATAAACTCGTAAAATATGTTCGATAACCAAATAAATTTTAACGTACTAACGTTATTTCTTTGGGATGCTAAAGGTTTAAAACAACACGAATCAGAATTTTTAAATTAATTATTAGAAAAACAAATCGATCTAGATCATATCATGGAAACTCATTGTAAATCGAATAATGAACTATTTTTCCGGGGTTTTAAGGTAACTAGAACTAATTATCCTGACAACCCTATGTTCCTCTTTTTCATGCCCTGAAGTGTTATCAATGGCAACGTTTACAGTGGGGTTTATTATCTGATAACTAAATTGGTACTGTAAACAATATCTTTTTTTTTTCTTATGACTACAAAATGGATTCATAAAAAACAAAAGTACAATAGACAATCTGATTGAAATTAAAGAATAAATTACCCAAACGTCCAAGAGAATGATTTTATGTAATATCATAAACATTATATAACGATATAAAAAATATCTTGAGGGGGGTGATTCTATAACCTAGTTATGTGTTGCCTGTCATACAGTTAAGGCCGTTGGAACAGCAGCCTCACACATGTGATTGGTGTTGAAAGTGATAAAGTTTTAAAAGTTGATCTGAATTAAAATATAAACATCTGTATAGACAAGAAATCCTAATAATTTCTTTATGTTTTAACTTGGTTTAACACAATTGTATATACTTAAAATACCTAAAGCATGTATACAAATACATTTAGTAGTCATGTAAAAAAGTAAATAAAATAGCTTTTGAAAAATTTAAAGACTTTGAATACTCGAATATATCCTCAAAGAGCAAATAACCTAGTATATTTTTGCTCCTAATATAAATTATATAAAAATGTATACTATATTATATTTAAACAAATTTCGATCTTTGTTTTAAATTATACTGTAACTCTTCTCAGTTTTTGTATACAACTCTGAATTCTTAACCAAATCCCAAAATGAAAAGCAAAGGTTAATCATATTTGATTTATCAAAAATGTTTCAGGTTATAGTATGTTGTTTTTGTTTAAAAATATGGTATTTGTAGTCATGCTCTAATTTTTAATCATAATCAAGTGTGTATACGACCGTAAAAATCTGTAATTGTAATAATGGTCCTGAGAGAGAAAAATTATTCTGCTAGTAATATTAAGTGAACAGTTTTATTGTTCAATTTTGATTTTACATACAATTCGAATGTTAAAATGGCATTAATGAGATAAATAATATATAGATTATTTTTAGTTGCACATTTATTAATAATCATTTTATGCCATATTAAAAATGATAGGTATTTGACTAGACGCAAAAAAAAAAAAAAATTAAAAGCTTTCTAGATATTTTGCTATTTAAAGACATTTATGTTATTTAAATATTTTAATTGACTGTTTAGTTTATGTGGATTAAATAAGTATGACCGACTCATTTTGCATACTAATTCTGGAATAATTGTATATAACATGTATAGCAATTTAAAAATACGTGACAAAGTTTCACCATACGTTTTATGTAATAGTTCAATAGTAAAGAGTTAAATGTATTTTTATACTTTTTTTTATTTTTAAATTTACAATGCTCAATTTGACAAAAAACCTAAACCATGTTTTTTCACTTCATTTCACATCTCTTTGATTAGAATCCATCCGCGTATTATTATCAATTCAATTGACTTCTATATTCTCACCTTCTCACCATCTACAACGTAGAGCCACTTCAAATACATAGTATGCTAATATCTCAGCCTTCTATTATACTTGTTGTATGATAAATGTTGTGGGGAGCGTATATTTTAATTAAAATATCATTTTACTTTCCCTTAAAAAAGGTCTAACTCGCCATTAAAAATAATAAATTGATTATGACGCCACTGCTATGATTTGTACTACACAAAGGCAAAATATTGCGGAATCGGTCTAACCATAATTCCTGAAACAACATACTTCAATAGAAACCTAAAATAACTGAATACAGTTTAATTTTTGATAGTACAAATGCAAAACCTTTATTGCAAGCTTACAATAAAAATATTTTTGAAAATCAATCGTTTCGTAAATTGTCTTGTAAAGATCAAACAAAAGAAAACACATTTGTCGAAAAAAACAATCTTAATAGTTATTTATTTATTTTCCTTTCTGTATTAGAGTAAACAATATTACAATGACTTTATCGGGGGTGTACAAATTAATATAACCGTTGAGTTTAAATGTAAACAGTCTACTTAATATTCGTGATATAGTTTTGTACTATTGAGAGAATCAATAAAATACCTACGTCTACCGGCACGCAAAGACCATTTGTCTGTACTTGGATGCCACTGGCAAATACGGTTACAAAGGCAACACTCACTGTGCTGAGGAAATCGACGCATTAGTGTCAAACAGTAAAACAACCTTTTTATAAATTCTTAAATATGCCATTATCACAACGTGAACGCAGAGGAAAAGCTAATGAAATAATTGACGAAATCCATAAATTATTTTCACACATTACAGATAATATTAAGCATTTAATTCCTATAAGTGAGGAGACAGAATTATCCTTATGGTCTAGTGATGTACTTCAGGGCAAAACTGATATCGATAACTATAAAGCTCTCAACGATTTATTTAAAAATAATTGTTTTGATGCTATGAAATTTATTGATACTTTTATGCCACTAGTACACAAATCATTACCATTTAATCCCACTAATACAAATACTGATGACCAAACTATCCACGATTCTTATTATTTAACATCTATGAAAAATATTGTAAATTTACTGGTTCGAATATCATTGTCACAACAATAATAGATAATAAATACACAAAATTCCATCATAAAAACGAACTACACGGCAAAAGATAAAGTTGATGATTGTGCCTATACTGCCTATGCTAGTGTACTGGGATATCCGAGCGTCTAGATGTAATCTATTGTCTATAAGATGTATAAGAGTTAGGTATTATGTAATATTGTGTATCGACGAATATTGAATTGAATTATTTATTTTGAAGTGTATTGTTCACCAATGTTAGTCTGATATCAATAGTTTATATGGTCATTTTAAAAATATGTATTTGAAATTTTAATATAAGATTATTATACACGTATTAAACATGAAATACTCAAACTCAGGAAATGTTAATGTGTTTTAACAATTGTAAAACATATTTAATATTCTAATAGAAATAATTTTATTCGGAGAAATTTATAATACTTTTTATGTAAAATTTTAATATATCTATACTAGATACAACAATTTCATCATTTCAAGTTAAAAAAATATTAGCAATTATGTTTTAATAAAAAAAAGGCACATAGATGAATTTAATTTTATTGATTTAAATCCTACCCACTTTATAACAAATCATAAATGATTGTGTAGGTATCTTTTTTTGGCAGTTATCATTATTGTAAATTTGCAAAATAGGACAGTTAAAGAGAAAATGTATTTATGCTATTATTCACCTATTAAGTTGCAAGCTTAGAAAATAACAATTTATATGGTAACAGTCTTGTCGTGTCATTTATGTTTTTTATAAATGTGTTCACTAATAAATAATATTCTATTTGTATAACGAGTGGTGTCATCTATGAAGGGGGCATACTATGTTCTAGTTATGTATAAGCTAGTCACACTGTATGGGCTAATAAAACTGCAGCTACACTCATGTGATTGATGTTGAAGGTGAAAATGTTGCAAAAATTAATCATTAGAAATCGTATAATGTACTTACCAGTTAGACATCATAAAAACTTAAATATGTTGTAAATCGGTTCAATACAAAAAAAAACTTAAAATTCAAACGGCATGTATGCAAATATAGGCATTTAAAAGTCTGGAATAAAATTTTAATACTTTGTAAATTTATTGCTATCTAAAGGTATATTAAAACGATTTGTCTGGCGCATATCGCATTCAATTTATGGTATCACTAGAATAAAACTATTTATTCAATTAGAAATTTGTGACAAAAGGTATATCATATATTTTACTAAACAGTTGAGCGTATTTTGATATTATTATTTATTTTTTTTTTTTGTTAAAAATTTAGATTTCTTATTTTGACAAAAACCGTAAAAATCATACATTTTACAGACATTTTCACTTTATGTCAACATCACGTCGTTTAGAATCAATCATCTTATGAAATGATTAATCGTTGCATAAAGATATATATTCTATTGCCATCTATATTCTCGCCAACTCACCACCTAAACGAAGAACCACTTATAATACGAAATATGACAATGTCTCAGACTTACATAATAATTGATCCATTGATTTGTTTAATAATAAAAACTTGGTATTTTTTGGTATAATAGAGGTTGTGGAGACCCTATATTTTTATTAATCTAATCTTACGCAGTCCTTTAAAAACGGCCTATCTGGCCCACTACAAATAACAAATGATAAAATACACCACTGTCTCAAGTTCACTATGCAACTAAAAAAAAATGTATGAATAGTTGCAGTCAGTGTGTATATAATAATGCAATACATCCTGTATAGACAAATATCAAGTTTATTTCTGTGAAACAATAGTTTCGTAAATTATATTGTAAAAAACAAACATAACAAGACGTTGTATGATATAGAACTGAACATCATTTGCTTTTTTTATACAAACAATAAATGCAATAAAAAAAATAGGTTAAATAAACCTCTGTACTCATTATAAATACGACCTATAACGAAAAGTCACAATTATTATAACAACTACCCTGGCGGTATTCGGATGCAATGGTATAAAGTATGATAAGGTAAGTCGTCTTTTTATTTTATTTATTAAAAATGTTATTGTACTTTCCATTGTTTTTTTTTAAAATATTTCTAATTTTAATCTTTAATCCAACGTTCATAACATGCCGTGATAACGAAGACAGTTGTAAAAAGCAATTAATCAAATCTATATTTGATTATAGCCAATTAATAAATCAGGCAGGCTGTCAAGATATAAATACCGAAACAGAAAATAATAATTGATTAATTTCACAGAGTGTGTTAAAATGTTTTGAAGAAAGTTTGTTAATCATTTTAAAACAAATTTACAATGATTACAAATTCAATTTATCCGATGAAGGAATTTCTACTCATGTGAGTAATGAAGAAAACACCGTACATATTGTTGTATAAGTACCTATGAAGAATACATGGGAGATTTGTTCATTTATGCCTCAGTGTGCACAGTTTATAAATATTTGCGCCTCAAGTAGTTCGTTAATACCTGCAATAGTTAATGTACGGCTATGTGAAACGTTTCCAGCATTGTCGGCAGAGATTTGTAAACAGCAGGATGAAGATAATCTTACATACTTGTGCAGCAGAGACAATATTAATTTATTACGTAGCAATTTGGTAAAAATGTTTGAAAATATTATTCCGGAGCAGAATTATAATGCAATAGATTTATCCTATGCTACAGTTTTTATTAAACACGTAAACGAACTTATAATTGGTGTTGACAAAATTAATGTGATTGGGGTCAATAGTCCTCCGAAAAATGATGTTATTTTAAAGACTATAGAAATAAATGATTATCCAGATAATATATTCAATTCGATCGACCATTCATCGATGTAGAACCTTTACCAATTAAATATAAATATAAAGTGGTAAAGTGCAACGAGTATTTGCAGGTGTTAAATACTCCATATATCCTATCAAATAAGAAAGCCAATTGTTATTCATCAAACACATTTTTAACATTTACTGGTTCAGCTACTGCAATAGCATATCAGTTAATTCTACACACGTTAAAAAGCATGGCGTTTTTTGTATATTTTAATGTACATAATTCACTCGAGAACTTCATCTCAAAAGACAACTCAAATTTAATCGACCAAGATTCATTTGAAATGTGGAGTTCTTAAATGTTCCAGATAATATGCCAAAAAATTCCGATAATTCTTTTTTATTTTAGGGAAATTGAGATTTACGACGAAAAATTAATAGGTTATTACTTAACGTTTTGCAATGGTTTTAACGATTTTGTTTATAATAAATGTTTCGGCAGAAGAATCACTCAAAGTTGGAGTAGATTGTTCAGTGTCACCTGTGTAATACAATCGATTAAAAACCGAATACTGTGGAATTTCTATTCAATGAGTACCATGGTAAATGTCAAAGAATCGATCACTCAGGCGTGTGTGGATCCATACATTGAATACATTAATGAGGTTCATAATATTGCAATTTTGTTTTTTACATGACGATTTATTTATGTTTGGACATCTTATAATTGGTTGAGCGGTAGCCATTTTTTTAAGAATAATAATGATTATCATGAAACTGACATAATTTACAATCTTAATAGGAAGAAAATTAAGTTTAATGACGTTGCAATGACATTATCGGAGGCGTACAATTTAATATTACCTTTGAGTTTGAATGTAAATAGTCTGCTTAATTTTCGGGATATTATTTTGTTATATTGGTAGGATCAATTAAATACTTATGTCTACCGGTACGCAACGACTATTTATCTGTACTTAAAAGAGACTGGCAATACGGTTGCACTACCAACGCTCACTTTAATCAGGAAGTCAGCGTATTGGTATGAAGCAGTTAATAAACCTTTTTATAAATTCTTAAACATGCCACGATTAAAACGTGAACGTAGAGGAAATGCTATTGAAACAATTAATGCAATTCATAAATTATTCTCAAACAAGGCGGATATAATTAAATTTTATATTCCTAAGAGTGAGGAGGAGGAATTAAACTTATGGTCTAGTGATGCACTTCAGGCCAAAACTAGTTGTGAGTTATATGTTGTTCTTAACCAATTAATAATAAATAATAGTTTAGAAGCAATGAAGTTTATGTCATATTTTCGTTCACTGGTTTTCGAATCAATGCCATTTAATCTCATTGTAAAATTAACTGATGGTACAATAATACTTGAGCCTTATTCTACAAGAAATTATTATCAATACTGTTATGGTATTGGTCCGAATATCATTGTCCAAACAAGCAAAGATAAAAAAACCAATTGTGCCTTCCTAATGAATTTCTACATGACACAGGATAAGGTTAATGGTTTTTTCTATAAGAGTAAAATTTTTATTACGGGATACTAGCAAATAGACGTAATCTATTGTCAATACGATGTTTAAGAGTTAAGTATTATGTACTCATTGTATATAAACGAACATTTTTACTGTGTAATTTAAAGAAGTTGTATGATTTATTTTTAAATTTAATCTTCAAGTGTATTGTTTACATATGTACGTCTGATGTCTATAGTATATATGGTCATTTTGAAATTATGTATTTGAAATTTTAATCTACGATTCTTATATTTGAATAAAACATAAATTTGTCATACTCGGGAAATTTTAAGGTGTAGTAACAATTGTATACCACAATGAATATAACACAATAGAAATATTTTTATTCGGAGAAAATTATAATACTTTAAAAGTCAAATTTTTATATATCTATACTAGATACCACAATTTCATTATTTCAATGTGAAAATATATTAGTGATTATGTCTTTAATAAAAAGAGAAAATATATTAATTTATTTCATTGATTTAAATCCTACCCACCTTACAACAAATCATGAAACTATACATTTAATAAATATATTTAAACATTTTAAATGACTTTAGATAGCACTAAGTTTAAAATCCTTTACAATTTTATTCCAGACTTTTAAATACTTATATTTGTATACATACCGTAGGATTTTTTAGTGTTTACAATTGAGTTGAACCGAAATACAACATATAGAACTTGTTAGGATATCTTATCTGTAATTATATTAATAGATATCTATACATCAAATTTGGCAACTTTATCACCTTCAACAGCAATCACATAAATGTGGCTGCTTTTCTATCGGCCCTTACGGTTTGACTAGCTTATACATAACTAGGACATAGAATCTTCCCCCCCCAAAGATGACGCAACTGTCCTAATTTGATAATTAACAAAAACGATAACTACATAACAATGATACCTACACAATCATTTGTGATTTGTTATTAAGTGGGTAGGATTTTAATCAAAAAAATTAATTTATTTATTTGCTCTTTTTTATTAAAGACATAAAAACTAATATTTTTTCAAAATGAAATGATAAAATTGTGGTATCTAGTATATATAAAAATTTCACTTATAAAAAATTATAAAATTATCCGAATAAAATTATTTCTATTAGAATATACATTATTGTATACAATTGTATAAACAACTTAAGATTTCCAGAGTTTGAGAAATTCATGATTAATACGTGTATAATAATCGTATATTAAAATTAGTAGTAGTCAAATTAGTATAATTGAAACTATACATTTATAAATTATACTTAAAGATTTTATATGCCATTAGTTAGCCATAAATTTACAATCCTGTAATATTTTATTCCAGAATTATTAATGAATATTTTTTCATACATACCGTAGGATTTTTAAGTGTTTACAATTATAATAAACCGAGTTAAACCATATAGAAATTATTATGATGTTTATCTGGTATATCGATATTAAACGATATCTAAAGATTAACTTTTGCAACTTTTTTACTTCAACTATATTCACATGAGTGTAACTGAAGTTTGAACGGCCCTTACAGTTTGACTAGCTCATACATTACTAGGACAAAGAACGTCCCCCCCCTCAGATGACGCTGCTCTGTATACAAATAATATATGATTATAAAGTGAACACATATATAATAAAACATAAATGACATGCCATAAATTGACATTTACTAAACTTGCAACTTGTTAGGTTTATTAATTATTAACAATAATAATAACTACAAAACAAAGATACCTACATAAATTATATCAAATAAAATAAATTCATCCAATTGCCCTTTTTTGCTAAATATATAATCGTTAATACATTTTTAAATCGGAATCATTTGAAATTGTAGTATCTAATAATGATATGTAAACATTTCACATATAAATAATAATATGTTATATTTTCTGAATAATTTTATATCTATTTAAGAATTCAATACATAATAAACATTTCAAAATAACTATATAAACTATAGACATCAGACGTACATTAGTAACCAATACACTTGAAAATTAAATTTAAAAATAAAACCATCAAACAATTTAAATTACACAATAAAGATATTCGTTGATATTCAATGATTACATAATACATATCTCTTGAAATCATTCTGAAAATAGATTACGTCTTGTAGCCAGGATATCCCATTACATTAGCAACGGCGGTAAAGACAAAATCATCAACTTTGCCCTTTGCCAGGTAGTACGTTATCATGATGGGATTTGTGGTATTGATATCTTTCCTTGTTCCAACAAAGATATTCAAACATGTAAATTTACAGTATTTTTCATAATGTGTTGTATAATAAGACTCGTGGATTATTTCACCATCAATATTTATATTGACGGGATTAAATGGCATTGATTCGTGAACCAGTGTCATAAATGTTTTTATAAATTTCATAGCTTCTAAACAATTGTTTAATATTAATTTGTTGAGAACATCATAATACTCGATACCAGTTTTACCCTGAAGTACATCACTAGACCATAAGTTTAATTCCGCCTCCTTACTCTGAGGAATATAATTTTTAATATTAACCGTATCGCTTGAGTATAATTTATTGATTTCGTCAATAATTTTATTACCTTCTCCTCTGAGTTTACGTTGCAATAATGGCATATTTAGGAAGTTATAAAAAAGTTGTTTTACTGTTTGATACCAATGTGTTGATCTCCTCATCACAGTGAGCGTTGCTTGTGTAACCGTATTGCCAGTGGCATCCAAGTACAGACAAATGGTCTTCGCGTGCCGGTAGACGTAGAAATTTAATTGTTTTTCCCAATAGAACAAAACTATGTCACGAAAATAAAGCAGATTGTCTAAATTTAAACTTAACGGTAATATTAATTTGTACGCCTCCGATAAAGTCATTGTAATGTTGTTTACCTGAATTTCCTTTTTATAAAGATTGTTTATTTCGACAAATTCTTGAAATTTATTATCATTTGTTAAAAAATGACGACCACTTATCCAAATATACGATGTCCAAACATGAATAGTTCGTCCTTTATAATATTCAATTACAACTTCATAAACATCATTAATGTATTGTATGTATGGATCCACGCACGCCTGGGTAATTGATTCCCTGACTTTTACCTTGGTACTCGTTGAATAGAAATTCCACAGTAGTCTGTTTTTAATCGATTGTATTACACAGGTAACACTGTACAATCTACTACTACTTTGACTGACACTTCTGCCGAAACATTTATTATAAACAAAATCGTTGAAACCGTTGCAAAATGTCAAGTAATACCCCATAAGTTTCTCGTTGTAAAACTGATTTTCCGTAAAATAAAAAAGAATTAATGGAACTCGTTGGCATATTATCTGGAACATTTTAGAACTCCACATTTCAAATGAATCTTGGTCGATTAAATTTGAGTTGTCTTTTGAGATGAAGTTCTCGAGTGAATTATGTACATTAAAATATACAAAAAACGCCATGCTTTTTAACGTGCGTAGAATTAACTGATATGCTATTGCAGTAGCCGAACCAGTAAATGTTAAAAATGTGTTTGATGAATAACAATTGGTATTCTTATTTGATTGGATATAAGGAATATTTAAAAAAAAAAGTGATTCGTTGCAAATCACATCATATTGGGTTTCATCAGACTGCGTTATGATTAAAGGCCGACTTAAATCAATTTTAGCTTCTGGATAATCTTTTATTTCTATAGTATCTAAAATATCTTCGTTTTTCGGAGGACTATTGATCCCAATTACTTTAACTTTGTCGAGACCAATTATAAGTCCGTTTACGTATTTTATATAATCTGTAGCATAGGACATATCTATTGCATTATAATTCTGCTCCGGAATAATATTATTAAACATGCTTTTCATATTGTCACGTAATAAATTAATATTGTTTTTGTTGCACAAGTATGTAAGATTTTTTTCATCCTGCTGTTTACAAATCTCTGCCACCATTGCTGGAAACGTTTCACATAGTCGTACATTAACTAATGCAGTTATTATCGAACTACTTGAGGCGCTCATATTAATAAAATGTGCACACTGAGGCAAAAATGAACAAATCTCCCATGTATTCTTCATAGGTATTTGTACGACATATTGTACGGTGTTTTTTTCATTACTTACTTGTCTAATAATTTCATCATCGGATAAATTGAATTTGTAATTATTGTAAATTTGTTTTAAAATGATTAACAAATTTTCTTCAAAGCATTTTATCACACTCTGTGAAATCAATCCATTGTTATAATCTAATCCTGTTATTATATTCTGACACGCTGACAGTTTTATTGATTGGCTGAAGTCGGATATAGATTTTATAAATTCCTTTTCACAACAGTCTTCGTTATTATAGCATGTTACTAATGTTGATTTAATGTTTAAAATAACAAATATTTTTAAAAAAACTAATAGAAAATTAAATAACATTTTTATTAATTTAAATTAAAAGACGAATCAACTTATGATACTTTATACCTTTGTATCCGAAAGCCACTTGAGTAGTTGGTAAAATTATTGTGACTTTTTAATATAAGTCGTATTTATTATGAGTACAGATGTTTATTTAACCTATGTTGTTATTTTGCATTAATGATTACATCAAAAAGCAAATAATGTTCGGTAGTATATCATTATAATCTGTCTTCTTTTTTTTGATCTTTACAAGACAATTTACGAAACAATTGATTTTCAAAAACATACTTGTTGTAAGCTCGTTATGTATGTTCTGCGATTTTATTAACAAAATTTAAAAAGCATAGGAAAAAGCCTAACCACCCATCATTTTAGTTTCGTAGTGAACGTATGCTCACAAAATTAATTAGTTTCTGGAATTATTGTTATTATTTTCGCTACATTTTGCCTTTGTGTAGTACAAATCGTAGCTGTGTCGTAATAATCAATATGTTATTTTTAGGGGCGAGTTAGACGTTTTTTTAATGGAAAATAATATGGTATAGTAATAAATATTTACGCTCCCCACAACATCTTTTTTACAACAATTCAACGGAACAAGTATTATAGAGTGTGTGACGGTGAGTTGGAGAGAATATAGATGGCATTTGAATTTTTATTAAAACGACGATAGATAATGATTCTGATCGAGGTGATGTGATATTACAATACGATAAAATCATTCATATTGAACTATTACATAAAACGTATTTTTAAAAGGCCATACAAAATTTATTCTTTTGATTCCAGAATAAGTATGCAAAATACGTCGGTAAAACAAATTTTTATCCTGATAAAACATCACAGTTAATTAGTTTATATTAATATAATGATTGCCTTTAGATAGCAGAAAATCTAGAATGCATTAAAGTTTTTTTTGCGCCTAGTTAAATAGCTTTTATATATCATATATAATCATAATATACTGTGAAATAATTCTTACTAAACGTGAAACTAAAAAAAAGTATACATCATTTATCTTATAATACCATTCCAACAGTAGAATTGTATGTAAAATCAAAATTAAACAATAAAACATTTGACATAATGTTACAAGGATAATAATCTTTCTCTTCCTTGATCATTTTTAAAATTACGGATTATTACGGTCGTATAATACATAATTGATTCTCGTAATAAATTAGGGCACGACTACAAATAGCGTATTTTTAAAGAAAACAACATACTATAACCTGAAACATTTTTGATAAATTAAATATTATAAACCTTTACTAAATATTTTGGGATTTGGTTAAGAATTCGGAGTTGTACACAACAACTAAGCAAAGTTATTAGCATTAGTTTATTTGTTTCAAATATAATATAGTATAAAAGTATTACATAATTTCAAATAAGAGCAATACAATACTAGGCTCTTCTGCTCTTGTGGTTATCTACGTGGTGTAATGTCTGTAAATATTTCAAAAGCTTTTTTTTTATCTTTTTACCCAACTAGTAAATGCTTAAATATTTTTACATGCTATAGGAATTGCATGTGTTCACAATTGTTTTAAACCGAGGTAAAACATAAAAGAATTATTAGGATTTCTTGTCTGTAAATATGTTTATAGCTTTCTTCAGATCAACTTTTGAAACTTTATCACCTATAACACCAATCACATGTGTGGGACTGCTATTTCAACGGCCATAACAGTATGACAGCCAACACATAACTATGACATTGTACCTCCCCCCTCTCTACAGATGACGCTACTCGTTATAAAAACAACATATTATAATTCATTATATAATAAACACATTTATTAAA
Source organism: Tuberolachnus salignus (assembly GCA_956483605.1). Taxonomy (NCBI): domain Eukaryota; kingdom Metazoa; phylum Arthropoda; class Insecta; order Hemiptera; family Aphididae; genus Tuberolachnus; species Tuberolachnus salignus. Next base: position 7,367,575 of record OY101433.1, on the reverse strand, counting down.
AACATAAAATACATGACATGACTGAAACGCCGTAAATTGTAATTTACTAAGCGTGCTACTTAGTAGGTGAAAAAAGCCATAAATTATTTTCCTCAACTAATATCATAACAACTGTCCTACTTTGCAAATTTACAATATTCATAGTCATCAAGCCTAAGTGCCTAAACAAACGTTTGCGATTTTAATATTTCAAGGGGTGGGGGGGGGGTTTAAAATTAAATAAAATTAATCGAAAATTATGAATATGACGTTGTAAGAATGTTGGTGCATTTACATGTTTTTCATGGACTGTATGATTTATTGCTTATTACCCTACTTGTTATTTATTTTATAACCGGAAAAAAATATTTCACAACGCTACAAGAAAAATATCAAAGTATATTATATTGTTCCTAGTGTAACATATTTTTGCATATTTAGTGATATAATATGTGAACACAATAAAATACGATTGTCGTTTATATCCTATGAATATTTTTCTTTGGATATAATGTGAATCGTCGATTGCATTTATAGACCTACCGATCGTTTATTTAAATTGTCAGTTTCGTTATTTAAAACGTTTGCTAGTTGGTAGATGTTTATTTTATTCAGATAACAATTTATTTTTATACAAATTTCGGGATATTATATTTAAGTAATTGTCTTCATTATGTACCTATATTATATAAACATAGTTTTTGTATTTGTAAATTATGAAATAGGTATGCACTCAACGCTATTACCACAACGGTCATCGCCGAAATGTAAGATTAATCACCTGATCGCAGTAATTATAATTCGTAAAACCATTGCAGAAAAGGATCAGTAGGAAACTTGTCTTTTTGGACAAATTATTTGTGTTCAACAATTCATCTTCAAAACTAGGAATAAGATACATTATCATAAATTTATCATAAACATTATGATATCCTTCACCTTACATTATCGTCTAACAGGTAGACAATTGGTTCGTTTGAACATATCTGGACATAAATTTAATTAATGGCGTTAAAAAGGTAAAAAGTTACCGAGTTTAAATATCTGGAAAATATTCGAAAATAGAGAAACCATTATAGTTGTAATTTCACTTGTTTATGCTAAAATTTTGTACAACTTTAAAAAAGTAATGACTTCGTTGGGGCACCAACTAGATCCATTATGCATTCAGATAAATTCCTACATTTTACAATCGGAAAGGATATTTGGTAGGAAAGTATTAAAAAGGCAGAAAAATTAAATTTACAAAAATTTACAGTAAATCAAACACATTCTTTAATTCACAATAAATCTAAAGCTTACCATTTACGTATTAATAATAAATAAATAAAATGTTCAAAATATAACAATAGACTGTAGAATTATTTGATTGGTACATTTATTATTATTATTTCTTATTGGTATAATAAAAGTAGTTTTTCCTAGTATTTTATTTACAAACTCATCATATAAAAAAGAACTCTGTGGGCAAAATATTTCCATATTCCCTTTTAATTGCACCTTTAATGACGTGATGTCGGCACCACAAAATGTTTATTGCTGCATCTTGAAAGTTAAAATCGCAAGTCATTATTACGCAACATTCCATAGTTTTCTAATTAATTGTATGTATTATATTGTAGTCATCGTGGGTGTTAAACATAGAGTCGTTATTTCAGTGTGATTACCGATATTTTGGGGCTTGTGAGAACATTTTCTTAAGGCATTTGCGGGTTGCATTCCATAGAGAGCCGAGTTTTGTGATGAGTGACAAGGTCCAATCATTACGCTCTAATCGTTGCCAGCGAGCTCAAGCGCGGCGTTTTTGCGTGGTTAGCTCGCGAATATGAGGTGGAACTCTTGTTTGGAGATTGTCTGGTGTTTTGAGGCACAAACAATAATTTGCATGCTGCTGATTGGACGAGTTTAGTAAAGTTTTGAACACCGTTTTCATATCATTTGTGGTTATTAAGCAGGTGTTCAAGTTTATGTTTTGGTCGATGTTTACACGAATTTTGTCCCAGTTCATAATGCCGTTGGTAATACTTTCTCTGTCAGACGGGAAAGCCGGTTGAGTATTAAAAGTTAAAAAGACTGGGGAGTGATCCGAACTTGGGTATAGAAGATTTTTTATAAGATTATTAGTTCTTTTCGGTAGTTTTGTAACAAATATATTTAAAATGTAAGGGCCTTTTCGTGAGGACAGTAGATTTGGTTTGGAGAAGCTGCGATAAAGTTGTAATTAATTCGTTTTCGTGGCTGGCTAGACCATTTGCAATCCATAATAGGATGACTTGTGACTGTGATGTGAATGAATTACTTAGCATTTTGAGTGAGAAGGCAGTCAAGATCTGTAATGAGGACGGATAGTAGTAGATTTATCAGTGCTTTAATATTATTATAGAAATTTGACTGTGAGTTGTCATTAGATTGATTTCGAGAAATTGGATTTTTGTTATATATAGTTTGAGCGTAAGAACGATTGAGAAGGTTTGAATCGGGTGGTTACTGCTGGGTAACTTTACAGATATTATTGTTTACATTGCCTAAATGAATTCTGCTTTTATTATTATAATTTTAGTTTCGATTAGTAGCATGTTTTTTTTTGATGTGAGTTTACGAAAATGTTAAAGGTACTTGTAGACTTGACAGCCTTTACAGTTTAAAGGGTGGTCACCTTTGCAGAGAACATACTTGGATGTATGTATTTAATTTACAGCAATTGGTGGATGGATGGTTATCTCCACCACGGACGCATCTTGGTTGGTATGAGCTGTATTTTCTTAAGTGGCAACTTAAGAGCACTTAGAGAATATCTAAGTAATGTCATGTCTATTAATATTTAAATAGCTCTCTGTAGATTAATTTTAGAAAAACGCAATAGTTTTAGAATATTATAACGAAAACGAAAGTTTTTTCTTCAAGTTGCACGCCAGATATTACTGTTATATTTAACTCGCCCGATTCCTATATGTTCGATACATTGAACTATAATATAATTCGTAAACCGTTGATACGGTATTAAATGTATACCCGATGGAATCGAAATGTATACAGAACGTTTTCCAATTAAATTTGTGGTTAAAGCGATATATGGACGATATAATTCGCACTTTTGTAATACTTCGTTTGAACGGGTCTAGAGTTTACCATAATCCAGTACCCAGCAGTATCGTTTTTTCAATAATTAATTAAACATTTGAAAATAAAGAATAGGACATTAGATCGCGTTTTACAAGGTGGAACTTAAAAGTTGGGATAGTTAAAATTATGACAAGAGACAATCTACTTTTTTTGTTAACAATAAGTCTCAAATTTTCACATAGGATAAACCTGCATTAATGATTAACTGTGAGCATAGGAAACTACGTTGTAACTTGAGAGTAATCACACGGATAATTTTGAATAAAGAAGGCAGCAGTTTATTAAAACCCACGTTGAACTTTATCTTGTTGCTGAGATCCACTGGCAAAGGTTCCTCACAATAACTCCACACTCTAAATTCGTACAAAGGAAGTGCAAAACATTACAATCACGTTTCATTGGGAATATTTTAGAACTCCACGTTTCAAATGAATCTTGGTCGATAAAATTTCAGTTGTCATTTGAGATGAAATCCTTCATGGAATTAAGTACATTAAAATAATCAAAAAACGCCATGAATTTTAATGTGCGTAGATGTTAATGATTTACTATTGCAGTTACTGTACCAGTAAATGTCAAAAATGTGTTTGATTAATAGCAACTGGTTTTTTTTTTTTTTTTTTTGGTTAAAGGTATGGATTATTCAACTAACTGTAAAGTTCTGTTATAATGTTTTATTCTATTTACACCATTTATGAGACCGTGACGTTTTCTATGAAATTTGTAGCATAGGATATCTATTGCAGTAATATTTTGCTCCGTAGTTATGTTTGAAAGCATGCTTTTTATTAAATTACACATATTTTTATAAAAACTAATAAAAAGTATAATAACATTATTATTGACATGAATAATAAGACGAAATAACCTATGTTACTATACCTTTGTATTTCAAAGCCCTCTGGGTAGTGGATAGTTCGGTACTAAAATAGTATATTAGGTTAAATATACCTCTGTATTCATATAAATATAAGTTAATGTTATATTTAAAATAATTTTTTTTTTCGCATTTATTTTTTGTATAAATAAGCAAATAATTTTCGGTTCTATATCATATCGTTCTATACCGTCTTGTAATGTTTGTTTTTTACAATAAAATTTACCAAACTATTGTTTCGTAGAAATAAATTGTATTTGTCTATACACGATGTATTGCATTATTATTTAAACACTGACTACTATTATTCGTACAGTTTTTTTAGTTTCGTAGTAAACTTGAGGCAGTGGTGTATTTTACAATTTGTTATTTTTAGTGGGGCGTGATTGGCCGTTTTTAAAGGACTATGTGAGGTTATTGTAATAAAAATATACGCTCTCCACAACCTCTGTAACCTCTTTACAGCATAAAGAGATTATTAGGATTTTTTGTCTGTTAATATGTTAAAGGCTTTCTTTAGATTAACTTTTGAAGCTTTATCACTTTCAACTGCAACCACATAAATGGGGCTTACATGCTGTTTGATTGGCTCTTACAAATATGACTAGCCCTATACACAACACTATCATAGCTATGTCCCTCCCTCTCTTGATGACGCCACTTGTTATATAAATATCATATTATAAATTATAACATAGTAAACACATTTTTTAAAAACGTAAAAAATACGACAACACTGAAACGCCGTAAATCGTTATTTATAAGCGTACAATTTAGTAGGTGAAACAAACCATAAATTATTTTCCTCAACCAATAACAAAACGACTGTCCTACTTTACAAATTTACAATAATGGTATTGATAAAACGAAGGTGTCTATACGAACATAAACTATTTGTTTTGGAGAGGGGGGATTAAAAACAAAAAAATAATTCAAATTTATGAATATGACTAGAAAGATGCATGTTTTTCGTGGGTTTTTTGATTTGTTCCTTTGTGAGCTAGAAAAAATTCTTTCATAACATTACAAGATAAATATCAAATGTTTATAGTGCACATATTTTTGCGGATTTAGTGATTTTGAAATTTCAATATCACTTATTTGTAACCATACATAGGTATAATATGTGTACACAATAATAAAAAAGCTACATAATACGATTATCGATTATATCCTTTGAATATTTTTCATAGGAAATCACTTTTTGTGCAGCGGTGTATACTGTGAGTGTGCAAGGTGTGTTTAACCGCTTTATAACATTGTTTTGTGTAATACTGTAGTGCATCATACAAAATTATATAATTTTATTTACAAAATCGTTAAATAATTGTCTTGTAGGTACTTTTGTTTAAAAATAAAAATATTAATCAGCTGATAAACTATACTAGTTGTGTAGTTTTGTTTGCAATAAAAATTAATTGTATAATATTGTTTAATTTAGTGAAAACTAAATTATACTTATTTTATATAGACAATGTATATAATCGTAGTTGATGTTGTAAATCAATCTAAATAAAAATACTTTAGTGACCTCTAATCGAAACTGACTATAAGGAGCACCGGCCAAGGGCAGGAGAGGAGGTCAACGTCTGATTCTGTCAAGAAATGAGTATCAAGTTCAGAGAGCAATGTCATCATCTAGCTAACCCTACGCGTCATTCCGAACCGCTTTTAAAGCTAACCGAAATGACACGAGTGTGGTAGCAAATTATATTGAAATTTTGATATAACATAGATTTGTATTTATGTAATAAATAACAAACATTAAGTCAAGTCTCGATCACTTGTTTCTATTCGTTCATGTAATGTGTTCAACAGGCACGCAACAATAGTTTATTATGCTCCCAGTTTATCACTAATGCAGGCGTACGCTATGTGCAAATTTGAGGCCTAATATTAAGTTAAAAAGAAAATTGTCTCTTGTCTTTTTTTCAACAAGCCCAATTTATAAGTTCTCGTTTCCACCACGATCTATTTGCCCTTTCTTTATTTCCACTTGTTCAATAAATAATATAAAAAACTAGCCTGCTCAACGCTGGATTATGGTATTGACTAATGAAGATCTCCCTTTCATAAAATTAAGTGCTCAATAGGATTTAGAGTGTTTATACTCTTGGCAATTTGAAAAATAGATAATATCACGTCTTATAAAAAAGTTTCTATTTTTATTTTCGTAATAATTTATGAATTTAAGCGAATAAAGTCATAGTAGATTTCAGCTGGTTCTAAGTCAACGAAGAAAATTAGAAAACTACTTTTTGTGATTATGTGCAAAACTTTTGTAACACTGTAAACTGTGTATAGAATTTCTTGAATTGGAATACTTATATAAACTGTTGGGGTAGAAGATGTAAATTTAGAACAACTATACGAAAGGATTTATCTTCGTGATCTTAAAACGTGTAATATTTCGCTATAGCTTATTTAAGTATTATTTAATCGATCTGTATGTGTTGTAGTTGGTAGATTGTATATTTAGGTTTTTGGAAGTTAATATAACAAAGAAGTTAATGGTAACAACTAAATCTCTTATGAGGTTATAAGGCAGCTCATTTGAATTTGATTAATATGATTTTGGCTTGCTGTGATTGTTTTATTTCGCTTTCTCATTGTCATTTAATGATTTTAATTTGAGTATTGTAATTTTGATTCCTGTTGATATTTGTAAATATTCTCCTGTTTATTTAGTATTTGTTCTTGGTTACTTTTTAATTCATCTGTGTTTTTGATGACAGGGTTCTTTGTGGTTTATGAAATCATCAAGGATTATTTTATTATATTAACGCTTCCTTTTTTCAATAAGAGCATTTTTTATCTATTTATTCTATCAAGGGACCTTCTTGGTTTATTGATTCTATGTTTTTGTTTTTCCAATTGTTGATACACCTTTTTTTTACTAAATATTTTGTAATAATTTCAGATTGGTTCAGTTTGCACGTGATTAGGTTCTTACTTCTTGTTTTTTATTACTTGATTTTTTTTTGTTGGTTTTTAGTGGTATTATAACGGACTTTTGTGACGATTGTACAGTTTAAGTATTAGAGGCAGGAAATTAAGGAGACTAGTTGATACTGATGTCGGACGTTTATGCATTTCTTGTTTTTCGTTCGTATTACACTATTAGGGAATTCTTGAATATTATGCATTAACGATTCAGAGTTGTCGGACATATTTATATTAATATCTTTTGGGGCATTTGTATTTTGTTGGAAGTTATTATGATTAGACGCGAGTAAGGTTATTGAAATGAATGTTACTGTTGGAGTTTTATTTACATATAGATAAGATGTGTCCTGTAATAAAACAAACCGAATAAAGGGGATAGAGGCCTATAAATAAGGCGTAAAAATATAGTAAAAAATTATATAACAGGGTATTGTGACATAATAGATTATTTTGTATTACTAAAATTCCTGCTGATTTCCTCAGATCATTCAAGAGAAAGACAAATATTTTAAAATATAGATCTATTAATGACATACAGATATTTCACTATTAAAGTTTTATAAATTTCACCGAATTAATAATATTAGTATTTTTAAGATTACACAATATTTAACTTGTTTTTGTTAATCGATTACCTACGGATGCTCTGATTACCTATGACATGGAAACTTTAGACAAGATCTTTAGCTTTGTCATTTGCCAAGTTAGACGTATTCGTGAGAGGATTTTTAATTTGGATATCTAGTGTTGGTGCGTAAAAATTACACGAACTAGTAATATTACAGTATTCTTTATAAGATGTCGTATAATAAAACTCGTGGAATCTTTGGTCAACTGTATTTGTATTGTTGTGATTAAATGGCCATAATTCTTGTACCAGCGACATAAATGTGTTTATATATTCCATACAATCCAAACAATTCATTGTTATTAAATCAGTGAGTAATTCTGTCTCCTCACATATAGGAATTAAATGTTTAATACAAATCGTATTGCAAAAGTAGAATTTATCAATTTCCTCAATTATTTCATTGGCATTCCCTTTGTGCTCACGTTGTGTGAGTAGCATATTTATGAATAGATAAAATGTTTTCATTCCCACATGATACCAATTCGTCGGAATCCTAATCAAGCTATTGCAGCTTTAATAGCACAACTCGATGCGTAATTATTAAAAAAAGGTGCACACTGAGTTATAATTGAACAAATCTACTTTGTATTTTGTATAGGTAGTTGTATATCATATACTATCACGTATTCATCATAATTTACATAAAAAGCACTTGTTTCTCTTGTTATATTGAATATGTTATCAATATACATTTGTTTAAAAATGGTTAATACAAATTTTACATATTATATTAACACATATTGTAATATAAATTTATCATTATATTCTGGCAGCCAGGCAGATTGTTTGATTGGCTATAGTCGGATAATGATTTAAATAATTTTATTTCACAACTGTCTTAGTTATCGTTGGATTTTACTTATGATGAATACATATTTTAAAATAAAAACTTATTGATAAAAATAAGAGAATGAAGTAAATTATGATACACCTTTGTATCCGAAAGCCGTATAGGTAGTTTGTGTAATTATTTTGAATATAACATTAACTCGTATTTATATCGTACAGTGGTTATTTAACCTATTTTTTTTATTGCATTTATTTTTGGTATAAAAAAGCAAATAATGTTCGGTACTATATCATCCAACCGTCTTGTTATGATTGTTTTTTATAATACAATTTACGAAACTGTTGTTTTGCAGAAATAAACTTAATATTTGTCTATACAGGGTGTATTGCATTATGAATTATACACTAACTAGTAGTAGTTAAATTAGTATAATTGAAACTATACATTCATGAATTATATTTAATCATTATATATGCCATTTGTTAGCCATTAATTTACAATCCTTTAATATTTTATTCCAGAATTATTAATGCTTATTTTTCCATACATACCGTAGGATTTTTGAGTGTTTACAATTATAATGAACTGAGTTAAACCATATAGAAATTATAATGATTTTTATCTGGTATATCGATATTAAACGATATCTAAAGATTAACTTTTGCAACTTTTTTACTTCAACTTTATTCACATGAGTGTAACTGAAGTTTGAACGGCCCTTACAGTTTGACTAGCTCATACATTTCTAGGACAAAGAACGTCCCCCCCCCCCCTCAGATGACGCTGCTCTGTATACAAATAATATATGATTATATAGTTAACACATATATAATAAAACATAAATGACATGCCATAAATTGATATTTCCTAAACTTGCAACAGAGTAGATTTATTTATTATTTACAATATTAATAACTACAAAACAAAGATACCTACATAATAAATTGTTATATGTTATAATAAAGGTAGGATTTCAGTCAAAGAAAATAAATTCATATAATTGCTCATTTTTACTAAAGTCATAATCGCTAATATAAATTTTTAAATTAAAATGATGAAATTGTAGCATCTGATATAGATATGTAAACATTTCACATATAAATAATAATATGTTATATTTTCTGAATAATTTTATATCTATTTAAGAATTCAATACATAATAAACATTTCAAAATAACTATATAAACTATAGACATCAGACGTACATATGTAAACAATACACTTGAAAATTAAATTTAAAAATAAAACCATCAAACAATTTAAATTATACAATAAAGATATTCGTTGATATTCAATGATTACATAATACATATCTCTTTAAAATCATTCTGAAAATAGATTACTACTTGTAGCCAGGATATCCCATTACATTAGCAACGGCGGTATAGACAAAATCTTCAACTTTGCCCTTTGCCAGGTAGTACGTTATCATGATGGGATTTGTGGTATTGATATCTTTCCTTGTTTCAACAAAGATATTCAAACATGTAAATTTACAGTATTTTTCATAATGTGTTGTATAATAAGACTCGTGGATTATTTCACCTTCAATATTTTTATTGACGGGATTAAATGGCATTGATTTGTGAACCAGTGTCATAAATGTTTTTATAAATTTCATAGCTTCTATACAATTGTTAAATATTAATTTGTTGAGAACATTATAGTAATCGATACTAGTTTTGCACTGAAGTAAATCACTAGACCATAAGTTTAATTCCGCCTCCTTACTCTGAGGAATATAATTTTTAATATTAACCGTATCGCTTGAGAATAATTTATTGATTTCGTCAATAATTTTATTACCTTCTCCTCTGAGTTTACGTTGCAATAATGGCATATTTAGGAAGTTATAAAAAAGTTGTTTTACTGTTTGATACCAATGTGTTGATCTCCTCATCACAGTGAGCGTTGCTTGTGTAACCGTATTGCCAGTGGCATCCAAGTACAGACAAATGGTCTTCGCGTGCCGGTAGACGTAGGAATTTAATTGTTTTTCCCAATAGAACAAAACTATGTCACGAAAATAAAGCAGACTGTCTATATTTAAACTCAACGGTAATATTAATTTGTACGCCTCCGATAAAGTCATTGTAATGTTGTTTACCTTAATTTCCTTTTTATAAAGATTGTTTATTTCGACAAATTCTTGAAATTTATTATCATATGTTAGAAAATGACGACCACTTATCCAAATATACGATGTCCAAACATGAATAGTTCGTCCTTTATAATATTCAATAACAATTTCATAAACATCATTAATGTATTGTATGTATGGATCCACGCACGCCTGGGTAATTGATTCCCTGACTTTTACCTTGGTACTCGTTGAATAGAAATTCCACAGTAGTCTGTTTTTAATCGATTGTATTACACAGGTAACACTGTACAATCTACTACTACTTTGACTGACACTTCTGCCGAAACATTTATTATAAACAAAATCGTTGAAACCGTTGCAAAATGTCAAGTAATACCCTATAAGTTTCTCGTTGTAAATCTGATTTTCCGTAAAATAAAAAAGAATTAATGGAACTCGTTGGCATATTATCTGGAACATTTTAGAACTCCACATTTCAAATGAATCTTGTTCGATTAAATTTGAGTTGTCATATGAGATAAAGTCCTCGAGTGAATTAAGTACATTAAAATATACAAAAAACGCCATGCTTTTTAACGTGCGTAGAATTAACTCATATGTTATTACAGTAGCTGAACCAGTAAATGTTAAAAATGTGTTTGATGAATAGCAATTGGATTTCTTATTTGATTGGATATATGGATTATTTAAAAAATACAGTGATTTGTTGCAAATAATCTCATATTGGGTTTCATCAGACTGCGTTATGATTAAAGGCCGACTTAAATCAATTTTAGCTTCTGGATAATCTTTTATTTCTATAGTATCTAAAATATCTTCGTTTTTCGGAGGACTATTGATACCAATTACTTTAACTTTGTCGAGACCAATTATAAGTCCGTTTACGTATTTTATATAATCTGTAGCATAGGACATATCTATTGCATTATAATTCTGCTCCGGAATAATATTATTAAACATGCTTTTCATATTGTCACGTAATAAATTAATATTGTTTTTGCTGCACAAGTATGTAAGATTTTTTTCATCCTGCTGTTTACAAATCTCTGCCACCATTGCTGGAAACGTTTCACATAGTCGTACATTAACTAATGCAGTTATTATCGAACTACTTGAGGCGCTCATATTAATAAAATGTGCACACTGAGGCAAAAATGAACAAATCTCCCATGTATTCTTCATAGGTATTTGTACGACATATTGTACGGTGTTTTTTTCATTACCTACTTGTCTAATAATTTTACCATCGGATAAATTGAATTTGTAATTATTGTAAATTTGGTTTAAAATAATTAACAAATTTTCTTCAAAGCATTTTATCACACTCTGTGAAATCAATCCATTGTAATAATCTAATCCTGTTATTATATTCTGACACGCTGACAGTTTTATTGATTGGCTGAAGTCGGATATAGATTTTATAAATTCCTTTTCACAACAGTCTTCGTTATTATAGCATGTTACTAATGTTGATTTAATGTTTAAAATAACAAATATTTTTAAAAAAACTAATAGAAAATTAAATAACATTTTTATTAATTTAAATTAAAAGACGAATCAACTTATGATACTTTATACCTTTGTATCCGAAAGCCACTTGAGTAGTTGGTAAAATTATTGTGACTTTTTAATATAAGTCGTATTTATTATGAGTACAGATGTTTATTTAACCTATGTTGTTATTTTGCATTAATGATTACATCAAAAAGCAAATAATGTTCGGTAGTATATCATTATAATCTGTCTTCTTTTTTTTGATCTATACAAGACAATTTACGAAACAATTGATTTTCAAAAACATACTTGTTGTAAGCTCGTTATGTATGTTCTGCGATTTTATTAACAAATTTTAAAACGCATAGGAAAAAGCCTAACCACCCATCATTTTAGTTTCGTAGTGAACGTATGCTCACAAAATTAATTAGTTTCTGGAATTATTGTTATTATTTTCGCTACATTTTGCCTTTGTGTAGTACAAATCGTAGCTGTGTCGTAATAATCAATATGTTATTTTTAGGGGCGAGTTAGACGTTTTTTTAATGGAAAATAATATGGTATAGTAATAAATATTTACGCTCCCCACAACATCTTTTTTACAACAATTCAACGGAACAAGTATTATAGAGTGTGTGACGGTGAGTTGGAGAGAATATAGATGGCATTTGAATTTTTATTAAAACGACGATAGATAATGATTCTGATCGAGGTGATGTGATATTACAATACGATAAAATCATTCATATTGAACTATTACATAAAACGTATTTTTAAAAGGCCATACAAAATTTATTCTTTTGATTCCAGAATAAGTATGCAAAATACGTCGGTAAAACAAATTTTTATCCTGATAAAACATCACAGTTAATTAGTTTATATTAATATAATGATTGCCTTTAGATAGCAGAAAATCTAGAATGCATTAAAGTTTTTTTTGCGCCTAGTTAAATAGCTTTTATATATCATATATAATCATAATATACTGTGAAATAATTCTTACTAAACGTGAAACTAAAAAAAAGTATACATCATTTATCTTATAATACCATTCCAACAGTAGAATTGTATGTAAAATCAAAATTAAACAATAAAACATTTGACATAATGTTACAAGGATAATAATCTTTCTCTTCCTTGATCATTTTTAAAATTACGGATTATTACGGTCGTATAATACATAATTGATTCTCGTAATAAATTAGGGCACGACTACAAATAGCGTATTTTTAAAGAAAACAACATACTATAACCTGAAACATTTTTGATAAATTAAATATTATAAACCTTTACTAAATATTTTGGGATTTGGTTAAGAATTCGGAGTTGTACACAACAACTAAGCAAAGTTATTAGCATTAGTTTATTTGTTTCAAATATAATATAGTATAAAAGTATTACATAATTTCAAATAAGAGCAATACAATACTAGGCTCTTCTGCTCTTGTGGTTATCTACGTGGTGTAATGTCTGTAAATATTTCAAAAGCTTTTTTTTTATCTTTTTACCCAACTAGTAAATGCTTAAATATTTTTACATGCTATAGGAATTGCATGTGTTCACAATTGTTTTAAACCGAGGTAAAACATAAAAGAATTATTAGGATTTCTTGTCTGTAAATATGTTTATAGCTTTCTTCAGATCAACTTTTGAAACTTTATCACCTATAACACCAATCACATGTGTGGGACTGCTATTTCAACGGCCATAACAGTATGACAGCCAACACATAACTATGACATTGTACCTCCCCCCTCTCTACAGATGACGCTACTCGTTATAAAAACAACATATTATAATTCATTATATAATAAACACATTTATTAAAAACATAAAATACATGACATGACTGAAACGCCGTAAATTGTAATTTACTAAGCGTGCTACTTAGTAGGTGAAAAAAGCCATAAATTATTTTCCTCAACTAATATCATAACAACTGTCCTACTTTGCAAATTTACAATATTCATAGTCATCAAGCCTAAGTGCCTAAACAAACGTTTGCGATTTTAATATTTCAAGGGGTGGGGGGGGGGTTTAAAATTAAATAAAATTAATCGAAAATTATGAATATGACGTTGTAAGAATGTTGGTGCATTTACATGTTTTTCATGGACTGTATGATTTATTGCTTATTACCCTACTTGTTATTTATTTTATAACCGGAAAAAAATATTTCACAACGCTACAAGAAAAATATCAAAGTATATTATATTGTTCCTAGTGTAACATATTTTTGCATATTTAGTGATATAATATGTGAACACAATAAAATACGATTGTCGTTTATATCCTATGAATATTTTTCTTTGGATATAATGTGAATCGTCGATTGCATTTATAGACCTACCGATCGTTTATTTAAATTGTCAGTTTCGTTATTTAAAACGTTTGCTAGTTGGTAGATGTTTATTTTATTCAGATAACAATTTATTTTTATACAAATTTCGGGATATTATATTTAAGTAATTGTCTTCATTATGTACCTATATTATATAAACATAGTTTTTGTATTTGTAAATTATGAAATAGGTATGCACTCAACGCTATTACCACAACGGTCATCGCCGAAATGTAAGATTAATCACCTGATCGCAGTAATTATAATTCGTAAAACCATTGCAGAAAAGGATCAGTAGGAAACTTGTCTTTTTGGACAAATTATTTGTGTTCAACAATTCATCTTCAAAACTAGGAATAAGATACATTATCATAAATTTATCATAAACATTATGATATCCTTCACCTTACATTATCGTCTAACAGGTAGACAATTGGTTCGTTTGAACATATCTGGACATAAATTTAATTAATGGCGTTAAAAAGGTAAAAAGTTACCGAGTTTAAATATCTGGAAAATATTCGAAAATAGAGAAACCATTATAGTTGTAATTTCACTTGTTTATGCTAAAATTTTGTACAACTTTAAAAAAGTAATGACTTCGTTGGGGCACCAACTAGATCCATTATGCATTCAGATAAATTCCTACATTTTACAATCGGAAAGGATATTTGGTAGGAAAGTATTAAAAAGGCAGAAAAATTAAATTTACAAAAATTTACAGTAAATCAAACACATTCTTTAATTCACAATAAATCTAAAGCTTACCATTTACGTATTAATAATAAATAAATAAAATGTTCAAAATATAACAATAGACTGTAGAATTATTTGATTGGTACATTTATTATTATTATTTCTTATTGGTATAATAAAAGTAGTTTTTCCTAGTATTTTATTTACAAACTCATCATATAAAAAAGAACTCTGTGGGCAAAATATTTCCATATTCCCTTTTAATTGCACCTTTAATGACGTGATGTCGGCACCACAAAATGTTTATTGCTGCATCTTGAAAGTTAAAATCGCAAGTCATTATTACGCAACATTCCATAGTTTTCTAATTAATTGTATGTATTATATTGTAGTCATCGTGGGTGTTAAACATAGAGTCGTTATTTCAGTGTGATTACCGATATTTTGGGGCTTGTGAGAACATTTTCTTAAGGCATTTGCGGGTTGCATTCCATAGAGAGCCGAGTTTTGTGATGAGTGACAAGGTCCAATCATTACGCTCTAATCGTTGCCAGCGAGCTCAAGCGCGGCGTTTTTGCGTGGTTAGCTCGCGAATATGAGGTGGAACTCTTGTTTGGAGATTGTCTGGTGTTTTGAGGCACAAACAATAATTTGCATGCTGCTGATTGGACGAGTTTAGTAAAGTTTTGAACACCGTTTTCATATCATTTGTGGTTATTAAGCAGGTGTTCAAGTTTATGTTTTGGTCGATGTTTACACGAATTTTGTCCCAGTTCATAATGCCGTTGGTAATACTTTCTCTGTCAGACGGGAAAGCCGGTTGAGTATTAAAAGTTAAAAAGACTGGGGAGTGATCCGAACTTGGGTATAGAAGATTTTTTATAAGATTATTAGTTCTTTTCGGTAGTTTTGTAACAAATATATTTAAAATGTAAGGGCCTTTTCGTGAGGACAGTAGATTTGGTTTGGAGAAGCTGCGATAAAGTTGTAATTAATTCGTTTTCGTGGCTGGCTAGACCATTTGCAATCCATAATAGGATGACTTGTGACTGTGATGTGAATGAATTACTTAGCATTTTGAGTGAGAAGGCAGTCAAGATCTGTAATGAGGACGGATAGTAGTAGATTTATCAGTGCTTTAATATTATTATAGAAATTTGACTGTGAGTTGTCATTAGATTGATTTCGAGAAATTGGATTTTTGTTATATATAGTTTGAGCGTAAGAACGATTGAGAAGGTTTGAATCGGGTGGTTACTGCTGGGTAACTTTACAGATATTATTGTTTACATTGCCTAAATGAATTCTGCTTTTATTATTATAATTTTAGTTTCGATTAGTAGCATGTTTTTTTTTGATGTGAGTTTACGAAAATGTTAAAGGTACTTGTAGACTTGACAGCCTTTACAGTTTAAAGGGTGGTCACCTTTGCAGAGAACATACTTGGATGTATGTATTTAATTTACAGCAATTGGTGGATGGATGGTTATCTCCACCACGGACGCATCTTGGTTGGTATGAGCTGTATTTTCTTAAGTGGCAACTTAAGAGCACTTAGAGAATATCTAAGTAATGTCATGTCTATTAATATTTAAATAGCTCTCTGTAGATTAATTTTAGAAAAACGCAATAGTTTTAGAATATTATAACGAAAACGAAAGTTTTTTCTTCAAGTTGCACGCCAGATATTACTGTTATATTTAACTCGCCCGATTCCTATATGTTCGATACATTGAACTATAATATAATTCGTAAACCGTTGATACGGTATTAAATGTATACCCGATGGAATCGAAATGTATACAGAACGTTTTCCAATTAAATTTGTGGTTAAAGCGATATATGGACGATATAATTCGCACTTTTGTAATACTTCGTTTGAACGGGTCTAGAGTTTACCATAATCCAGTACCCAGCAGTATCGTTTTTTCAATAATTAATTAAACATTTGAAAATAAAGAATAGGACATTAGATCGCGTTTTACAAGGTGGAACTTAAAAGTTGGGATAGTTAAAATTATGACAAGAGACAATCTACTTTTTTTGTTAACAATAAGTCTCAAATTTTCACATAGGATAAACCTGCATTAATGATTAACTGTGAGCATAGGAAACTACGTTGTAACTTGAGAGTAATCACACGGATAATTTTGAATAAAGAAGGCAGCAGTTTATTAAAACCCACGTTGAACTTTATCTTGTTGCTGAGATCCACTGGCAAAGGTTCCTCACAATAACTCCACACTCTAAATTCGTACAAAGGAAGTGCAAAACATTACAATCACGTTTCATTGGGAATATTTTAGAACTCCACGTTTCAAATGAATCTTGGTCGATAAAATTTCAGTTGTCATTTGAGATGAAATCCTTCATGGAATTAAGTACATTAAAATAATCAAAAAACGCCATGAATTTTAATGTGCGTAGATGTTAATGATTTACTATTGCAGTTACTGTACCAGTAAATGTCAAAAATGTGTTTGATTAATAGCAACTGGTTTTTTTTTTTTTTTTTTTGGTTAAAGGTATGGATTATTCAACTAACTGTAAAGTTCTGTTATAATGTTTTATTCTATTTACACCATTTATGAGACCGTGACGTTTTCTATGAAATTTGTAGCATAGGATATCTATTGCAGTAATATTTTGCTCCGTAGTTATGTTTGAAAGCATGCTTTTTATTAAATTACACATATTTTTATAAAAACTAATAAAAAGTATAATAACATTATTATTGACATGAATAATAAGACGAAATAACCTATGTTACTATACCTTTGTATTTCAAAGCCCTCTGGGTAGTGGATAGTTCGGTACTAAAATAGTATATTAGGTTAAATATACCTCTGTATTCATATAAATATAAGTTAATGTTATATTTAAAATAATTTTTTTTTTCGCATTTATTTTTTGTATAAATAAGCAAATAATTTTCGGTTCTATATCATATCGTTCTATACCGTCTTGTAATGTTTGTTTTTTACAATAAAATTTACCAAACTATTGTTTCGTAGAAATAAATTGTATTTGTCTATACACGATGTATTGCATTATTATTTAAACACTGACTACTATTATTCGTACAGTTTTTTTAGTTTCGTAGTAAACTTGAGGCAGTGGTGTATTTTACAATTTGTTATTTTTAGTGGGGCGTGATTGGCCGTTTTTAAAGGACTATGTGAGGTTATTGTAATAAAAATATACGCTCTCCACAACCTCTGTAACCTCTTTACAGCATAAAGAGATTATTAGGATTTTTTGTCTGTTAATATGTTAAAGGCTTTCTTTAGATTAACTTTTGAAGCTTTATCACTTTCAACTGCAACCACATAAATGGGGCTTACATGCTGTTTGATTGGCTCTTACAAATATGACTAGCCCTATACACAACACTATCATAGCTATGTCCCTCCCTCTCTTGATGACGCCACTTGTTATATAAATATCATATTATAAATTATAACATAGTAAACACATTTTTTAAAAACGTAAAAAATACGACAACACTGAAACGCCGTAAATCGTTATTTATAAGCGTACAATTTAGTAGGTGAAACAAACCATAAATTATTTTCCTCAACCAATAACAAAACGACTGTCCTACTTTACAAATTTACAATAATGGTATTGATAAAACGAAGGTGTCTATACGAACATAAACTATTTGTTTTGGAGAGGGGGGATTAAAAACAAAAAAATAATTCAAATTTATGAATATGACTAGAAAGATGCATGTTTTTCGTGGGTTTTTTGATTTGTTCCTTTGTGAGCTAGAAAAAATTCTTTCATAACATTACAAGATAAATATCAAATGTTTATAGTGCACATATTTTTGCGGATTTAGTGATTTTGAAATTTCAATATCACTTATTTGTAACCATACATAGGTATAATATGTGTACACAATAATAAAAAAGCTACATAATACGATTATCGATTATATCCTTTGAATATTTTTCATAGGAAATCACTTTTTGTGCAGCGGTGTATACTGTGAGTGTGCAAGGTGTGTTTAACCGCTTTATAACATTGTTTTGTGTAATACTGTAGTGCATCATACAAAATTATATAATTTTATTTACAAAATCGTTAAATAATTGTCTTGTAGGTACTTTTGTTTAAAAATAAAAATATTAATCAGCTGATAAACTATACTAGTTGTGTAGTTTTGTTTGCAATAAAAATTAATTGTATAATATTGTTTAATTTAGTGAAAACTAAATTATACTTATTTTATATAGACAATGTATATAATCGTAGTTGATGTTGTAAATCAATCTAAATAAAAATACTTTAGTGACCTCTAATCGAAACTGACTATAAGGAGCACCGGCCAAGGGCAGGAGAGGAGGTCAACGTCTGATTCTGTCAAGAAATGAGTATCAAGTTCAGAGAGCAATGTCATCATCTAGCTAACCCTACGCGTCATTCCGAACCGCTTTTAAAGCTAACCGAAATGACACGAGTGTGGTAGCAAATTATATTGAAATTTTGATATAACATAGATTTGTATTTATGTAATAAATAACAAACATTAAGTCAAGTCTCGATCACTTGTTTCTATTCGTTCATGTAATGTGTTCAACAGGCACGCAACAATAGTTTATTATGCTCCCAGTTTATCACTAATGCAGGCGTACGCTATGTGCAAATTTGAGGCCTAATATTAAGTTAAAAAGAAAATTGTCTCTTGTCTTTTTTTCAACAAGCCCAATTTATAAGTTCTCGTTTCCACCACGATCTATTTGCCCTTTCTTTATTTCCACTTGTTCAATAAATAATATAAAAAACTAGCCTGCTCAACGCTGGATTATGGTATTGACTAATGAAGATCTCCCTTTCATAAAATTAAGTGCTCAATAGGATTTAGAGTGTTTATACTCTTGGCAATTTGAAAAATAGATAATATCACGTCTTATAAAAAAGTTTCTATTTTTATTTTCGTAATAATTTATGAATTTAAGCGAATAAAGTCATAGTAGATTTCAGCTGGTTCTAAGTCAACGAAGAAAATTAGAAAACTACTTTTTGTGATTATGTGCAAAACTTTTGTAACACTGTAAACTGTGTATAGAATTTCTTGAATTGGAATACTTATATAAACTGTTGGGGTAGAAGATGTAAATTTAGAACAACTATACGAAAGGATTTATCTTCGTGATCTTAAAACGTGTAATATTTCGCTATAGCTTATTTAAGTATTATTTAATCGATCTGTATGTGTTGTAGTTGGTAGATTGTATATTTAGGTTTTTGGAAGTTAATATAACAAAGAAGTTAATGGTAACAACTAAATCTCTTATGAGGTTATAAGGCAGCTCATTTGAATTTGATTAATATGATTTTGGCTTGCTGTGATTGTTTTATTTCGCTTTCTCATTGTCATTTAATGATTTTAATTTGAGTATTGTAATTTTGATTCCTGTTGATATTTGTAAATATTCTCCTGTTTATTTAGTATTTGTTCTTGGTTACTTTTTAATTCATCTGTGTTTTTGATGACAGGGTTCTTTGTGGTTTATGAAATCATCAAGGATTATTTTATTATATTAACGCTTCCTTTTTTCAATAAGAGCATTTTTTATCTATTTATTCTATCAAGGGACCTTCTTGGTTTATTGATTCTATGTTTTTGTTTTTCCAATTGTTGATACACCTTTTTTTTACTAAATATTTTGTAATAATTTCAGATTGGTTCAGTTTGCACGTGATTAGGTTCTTACTTCTTGTTTTTTATTACTTGATTTTTTTTTGTTGGTTTTTAGTGGTATTATAACGGACTTTTGTGACGATTGTACAGTTTAAGTATTAGAGGCAGGAAATTAAGGAGACTAGTTGATACTGATGTCGGACGTTTATGCATTTCTTGTTTTTCGTTCGTATTACACTATTAGGGAATTCTTGAATATTATGCATTAACGATTCAGAGTTGTCGGACATATTTATATTAATATCTTTTGGGGCATTTGTATTTTGTTGGAAGTTATTATGATTAGACGCGAGTAAGGTTATTGAAATGAATGTTACTGTTGGAGTTTTATTTACATATAGATAAGATGTGTCCTGTAATAAAACAAACCGAATAAAGGGGATAGAGGCCTATAAATAAGGCGTAAAAATATAGTAAAAAATTATATAACAGGGTATTGTGACATAATAGATTATTTTGTATTACTAAAATTCCTGCTGATTTCCTCAGATCATTCAAGAGAAAGACAAATATTTTAAAATATAGATCTATTAATGACATACAGATATTTCACTATTAAAGTTTTATAAATTTCACCGAATTAATAATATTAGTATTTTTAAGATTACACAATATTTAACTTGTTTTTGTTAATCGATTACCTACGGATGCTCTGATTACCTATGACATGGAAACTTTAGACAAGATCTTTAGCTTTGTCATTTGCCAAGTTAGACGTATTCGTGAGAGGATTTTTAATTTGGATATCTAGTGTTGGTGCGTAAAAATTACACGAACTAGTAATATTACAGTATTCTTTATAAGATGTCGTATAATAAAACTCGTGGAATCTTTGGTCAACTGTATTTGTATTGTTGTGATTAAATGGCCATAATTCTTGTACCAGCGACATAAATGTGTTTATATATTCCATACAATCCAAACAATTCATTGTTATTAAATCAGTGAGTAATTCTGTCTCCTCACATATAGGAATTAAATGTTTAATACAAATCGTATTGCAAAAGTAGAATTTATCAATTTCCTCAATTATTTCATTGGCATTCCCTTTGTGCTCACGTTGTGTGAGTAGCATATTTATGAATAGATAAAATGTTTTCATTCCCACATGATACCAATTCGTCGGAATCCTAATCAAGCTATTGCAGCTTTAATAGCACAACTCGATGCGTAATTATTAAAAAAAGGTGCACACTGAGTTATAATTGAACAAATCTACTTTGTATTTTGTATAGGTAGTTGTATATCATATACTATCACGTATTCATCATAATTTACATAAAAAGCACTTGTTTCTCTTGTTATATTGAATATGTTATCAATATACATTTGTTTAAAAATGGTTAATACAAATTTTACATATTATATTAACACATATTGTAATATAAATTTATCATTATATTCTGGCAGCCAGGCAGATTGTTTGATTGGCTATAGTCGGATAATGATTTAAATAATTTTATTTCACAACTGTCTTAGTTATCGTTGGATTTTACTTATGATGAATACATATTTTAAAATAAAAACTTATTGATAAAAATAAGAGAATGAAGTAAATTATGATACACCTTTGTATCCGAAAGCCGTATAGGTAGTTTGTGTAATTATTTTGAATATAACATTAACTCGTATTTATATCGTACAGTGGTTATTTAACCTATTTTTTTTATTGCATTTATTTTTGGTATAAAAAAGCAAATAATGTTCGGTACTATATCATCCAACCGTCTTGTTATGATTGTTTTTTATAATACAATTTACGAAACTGTTGTTTTGCAGAAATAAACTTAATATTTGTCTATACAGGGTGTATTGCATTATGAATTATACACTAACTAGTAGTAGTTAAATTAGTATAATTGAAACTATACATTCATGAATTATATTTAATCATTATATATGCCATTTGTTAGCCATTAATTTACAATCCTTTAATATTTTATTCCAGAATTATTAATGCTTATTTTTCCATACATACCGTAGGATTTTTGAGTGTTTACAATTATAATGAACTGAGTTAAACCATATAGAAATTATAATGATTTTTATCTGGTATATCGATATTAAACGATATCTAAAGATTAACTTTTGCAACTTTTTTACTTCAACTTTATTCACATGAGTGTAACTGAAGTTTGAACGGCCCTTACAGTTTGACTAGCTCATACATTTCTAGGACAAAGAACGTCCCCCCCCCCCCTCAGATGACGCTGCTCTGTATACAAATAATATATGATTATATAGTTAACACATATATAATAAAACATAAATGACATGCCATAAATTGATATTTCCTAAACTTGCAACAGAGTAGATTTATTTATTATTTACAATATTAATAACTACAAAACAAAGATACCTACATAATAAATTGTTATATGTTATAATAAAGGTAGGATTTCAGTCAAAGAAAATAAATTCATATAATTGCTCATTTTTACTAAAGTCATAATCGCTAATATAAATTTTTAAATTAAAATGATGAAATTGTAGCATCTGATATAGATATGTAAACATTTCACATATAAATAATAATATGTTATATTTTCTGAATAATTTTATATCTATTTAAGAATTCAATACATAATAAACATTTCAAAATAACTATATAAACTATAGACATCAGACGTACATATGTAAACAATACACTTGAAAATTAAATTTAAAAATAAAACCATCAAACAATTTAAATTATACAATAAAGATATTCGTTGATATTCAATGATTACATAATACATATCTCTTTAAAATCATTCTGAAAATAGATTACTACTTGTAGCCAGGATATCCCATTACATTAGCAACGGCGGTATAGACAAAATCTTCAACTTTGCCCTTTGCCAGGTAGTACGTTATCATGATGGGATTTGTGGTATTGATATCTTTCCTTGTTTCAACAAAGATATTCAAACATGTAAATTTACAGTATTTTTCATAATGTGTTGTATAATAAGACTCGTGGATTATTTCACCTTCAATATTTTTATTGACGGGATTAAATGGCATTGATTTGTGAACCAGTGTCATAAATGTTTTTATAAATTTCATAGCTTCTATACAATTGTTAAATATTAATTTGTTGAGAACATTATAGTAATCGATACTAGTTTTGCACTGAAGTAAATCACTAGACCATAAGTTTAATTCCGCCTCCTTACTCTGAGGAATATAATTTTTAATATTAACCGTATCGCTTGAGAATAATTTATTGATTTCGTCAATAATTTTATTACCTTCTCCTCTGAGTTTACGTTGCAATAATGGCATATTTAGGAAGTTATAAAAAAGTTGTTTTACTGTTTGATACCAATGTGTTGATCTCCTCATCACAGTGAGCGTTGCTTGTGTAACCGTATTGCCAGTGGCATCCAAGTACAGACAAATGGTCTTCGCGTGCCGGTAGACGTAGGAATTTAATTGTTTTTCCCAATAGAACAAAACTATGTCACGAAAATAAAGCAGACTGTCTATATTTAAACTCAACGGTAATATTAATTTGTACGCCTCCGATAAAGTCATTGTAATGTTGTTTACCTTAATTTCCTTTTTATAAAGATTGTTTATTTCGACAAATTCTTGAAATTTATTATCATATGTTAGAAAATGACGACCACTTATCCAAATATACGATGTCCAAACATGAATAGTTCGTCCTTTATAATATTCAATAACAATTTCATAAACATCATTAATGTATTGTATGTATGGATCCACGCACGCCTGGGTAATTGATTCCCTGACTTTTACCTTGGTACTCGTTGAATAGAAATTCCACAGTAGTCTGTTTTTAATCGATTGTATTACACAGGTAACACTGTACAATCTACTACTACTTTGACTGACACTTCTGCCGAAACATTTATTATAAACAAAATCGTTGAAACCGTTGCAAAATGTCAAGTAATACCCTATAAGTTTCTCGTTGTAAATCTGATTTTCCGTAAAATAAAAAAGAATTAATGGAACTCGTTGGCATATTATCTGGAACATTTTAGAACTCCACATTTCAAATGAATCTTGTTCGATTAAATTTGAGTTGTCATATGAGATAAAGTCCTCGAGTGAATTAAGTACATTAAAATATACAAAAAACGCCATGCTTTTTAACGTGCGTAGAATTAACTCATATGTTATTACAGTAGCTGAACCAGTAAATGTTAAAAATGTGTTTGATGAATAGCAATTGGATTTCTTATTTGATTGGATATATGGATTATTTAAAAAATACAGTGATTTGTTGCAAATAATCTCATATTGGGTTTCATCAGACTGCGTTATGATTAAAGGCCGACTTAAATCAATTTTAGCTTCTGGATAATCTTTTATTTCTATAGTATCTAAAATATCTTCGTTTTTCGGAGGACTATTGATACCAATTACTTTAACTTTGTCGAGACCAATTATAAGTCCGTTTACGTATTTTATATAATCTGTAGCATAGGACATATCTATTGCATTATAATTCTGCTCCGGAATAATATTATTAAACATGCTTTTCATATTGTCACGTAATAAATTAATATTGTTTTTGCTGCACAAGTATGTAAGATTTTTTTCATCCTGCTGTTTACAAATCTCTGCCACCATTGCTGGAAACGTTTCACATAGTCGTACATTAACTAATGCAGTTATTATCGAACTACTTGAGGCGCTCATATTAATAAAATGTGCACACTGAGGCAAAAATGAACAAATCTCCCATGTATTCTTCATAGGTATTTGTACGACATATTGTACGGTGTTTTTTTCATTACCTACTTGTCTAATAATTTTACCATCGGATAAATTGAATTTGTAATTATTGTAAATTTGGTTTAAAATAATTAACAAATTTTCTTCAAAGCATTTTATCACACTCTGTGAAATCAATCCATTGTAATAATCTAATCCTGTTATTATATTCTGACACGCTGACAGTTTTATTGATTGGCTGAAGTCGGATATAGATTTTATAAATTCCTTTTCACAACAGTCTTCGTTATTATAGCATGTTACTAATGTTGATTTAATGTTTAAAATAACAAATATTTTTAAAAAAACTAATAGAAAATTAAATAACATTTTTATTAATTTAAATTAAAAGACGAATCAACTTATGATACTTTATACCTTTGTATCCGAAAGCCACTTGAGTAGTTGGTAAAATTATTGTGACTTTTTAATATAAGTCGTATTTATTATGAGTACAGATGTTTATTTAACCTATGTTGTTATTTTGCATTAATGATTACATCAAAAAGCAAATAATGTTCGGTAGTATATCATTATAATCTGTCTTCTTTTTTTTGATCTATACAAGACAATTTACGAAACAATTGATTTTCAAAAACATACTTGTTGTAAGCTCGTTATGTATGTTCTGCGATTTTATTAACAAATTTTAAAACGCATAGGAAAAAGCCTAACCACCCATCATTTTAGTTTCGTAGTGAACGTATGCTCACAAAATTAATTAGTTTCTG
Source organism: Tuberolachnus salignus (assembly GCA_956483605.1). Classification (NCBI taxonomy): domain Eukaryota; kingdom Metazoa; phylum Arthropoda; class Insecta; order Hemiptera; family Aphididae; genus Tuberolachnus; species Tuberolachnus salignus. Next base: position 7,341,422 of record OY101433.1, on the reverse strand, counting down.
GAATTATTGTTATTATTTTCGCTACATTTTGCCTTTGTGTAGTACAAATCGTAGCTGTGTCGTAATAATCAATATGTTATTTTTAGGGGCGAGTTAGACGTTTTTTTAATGGAAAATAATATGGTATAGTAATAAATATTTACGCTCCCCACAACATCTTTTTTACAACAATTCAACGGAACAAGTATTATAGAGTGTGTGACGGTGAGTTGGAGAGAATATAGATGGCATTTGAATTTTTATTAAAACGACGATAGATAATGATTCTGATCGAGGTGATGTGATATTACAATACGATAAAATCATTCATATTGAACTATTACATAAAACGTATTTTTAAAAGGCCATACAAAATTTATTCTTTTGATTCCAGAATAAGTATGCAAAATACGTCGGTAAAACAAATTTTTATCCTGATAAAACATCACAGTTAATTAGTTTATATTAATATAATGATTGCCTTTAGATAGCAGAAAATCTAGAATGCATTAAAGTTTTTTTTGCGCCTAGTTAAATAGCTTTTATATATCATATATAATCATAATATACTGTGAAATAATTCTTACTAAACGTGAAACTAAAAAAAAGTATACATCATTTATCTTATAATACCATTCCAACAGTAGAATTGTATGTAAAATCAAAATTAAACAATAAAACATTTGACATAATGTTACAAGGATAATAATCTTTCTCTTCCTTGATCATTTTTAAAATTACGGATTATTACGGTCGTATAATACATAATTGATTCTCGTAATAAATTAGGGCACGACTACAAATAGCGTATTTTTAAAGAAAACAACATACTATAACCTGAAACATTTTTGATAAATTAAATATTATAAACCTTTACTAAATATTTTGGGATTTGGTTAAGAATTCGGAGTTGTACACAACAACTAAGCAAAGTTATTAGCATTAGTTTATTTGTTTCAAATATAATATAGTATAAAAGTATTACATAATTTCAAATAAGAGCAATACAATACTAGGCTCTTCTGCTCTTGTGGTTATCTACGTGGTGTAATGTCTGTAAATATTTCAAAAGCTTTTTTTTTATCTTTTTACCCAACTAGTAAATGCTTAAATATTTTTACATGCTATAGGAATTGCATGTGTTCACAATTGTTTTAAACCGAGGTAAAACATAAAAGAATTATTAGGATTTCTTGTCTGTAAATATGTTTATAGCTTTCTTCAGATCAACTTTTGAAACTTTATCACCTATAACACCAATCACATGTGTGGGACTGCTATTTCAACGGCCATAACAGTATGACAGCCAACACATAACTATGACATTGTACCTCCCCCCTCTCTACAGATGACGCTACTCGTTATAAAAACAACATATTATAATTCATTATATAATAAACACATTTATTAAAAACATAAAATACATGACATGACTGAAACGCCGTAAATTGTAATTTACTAAGCGTGCTACTTAGTAGGTGAAAAAAGCCATAAATTATTTTCCTCAACTAATATCATAACAACTGTCCTACTTTGCAAATTTACAATATTCATAGTCATCAAGCCTAAGTGCCTAAACAAACGTTTGCGATTTTAATATTTCAAGGGGTGGGGGGGGGGTTTAAAATTAAATAAAATTAATCGAAAATTATGAATATGACGTTGTAAGAATGTTGGTGCATTTACATGTTTTTCATGGACTGTATGATTTATTGCTTATTACCCTACTTGTTATTTATTTTATAACCGGAAAAAAATATTTCACAACGCTACAAGAAAAATATCAAAGTATATTATATTGTTCCTAGTGTAACATATTTTTGCATATTTAGTGATATAATATGTGAACACAATAAAATACGATTGTCGTTTATATCCTATGAATATTTTTCTTTGGATATAATGTGAATCGTCGATTGCATTTATAGACCTACCGATCGTTTATTTAAATTGTCAGTTTCGTTATTTAAAACGTTTGCTAGTTGGTAGATGTTTATTTTATTCAGATAACAATTTATTTTTATACAAATTTCGGGATATTATATTTAAGTAATTGTCTTCATTATGTACCTATATTATATAAACATAGTTTTTGTATTTGTAAATTATGAAATAGGTATGCACTCAACGCTATTACCACAACGGTCATCGCCGAAATGTAAGATTAATCACCTGATCGCAGTAATTATAATTCGTAAAACCATTGCAGAAAAGGATCAGTAGGAAACTTGTCTTTTTGGACAAATTATTTGTGTTCAACAATTCATCTTCAAAACTAGGAATAAGATACATTATCATAAATTTATCATAAACATTATGATATCCTTCACCTTACATTATCGTCTAACAGGTAGACAATTGGTTCGTTTGAACATATCTGGACATAAATTTAATTAATGGCGTTAAAAAGGTAAAAAGTTACCGAGTTTAAATATCTGGAAAATATTCGAAAATAGAGAAACCATTATAGTTGTAATTTCACTTGTTTATGCTAAAATTTTGTACAACTTTAAAAAAGTAATGACTTCGTTGGGGCACCAACTAGATCCATTATGCATTCAGATAAATTCCTACATTTTACAATCGGAAAGGATATTTGGTAGGAAAGTATTAAAAAGGCAGAAAAATTAAATTTACAAAAATTTACAGTAAATCAAACACATTCTTTAATTCACAATAAATCTAAAGCTTACCATTTACGTATTAATAATAAATAAATAAAATGTTCAAAATATAACAATAGACTGTAGAATTATTTGATTGGTACATTTATTATTATTATTTCTTATTGGTATAATAAAAGTAGTTTTTCCTAGTATTTTATTTACAAACTCATCATATAAAAAAGAACTCTGTGGGCAAAATATTTCCATATTCCCTTTTAATTGCACCTTTAATGACGTGATGTCGGCACCACAAAATGTTTATTGCTGCATCTTGAAAGTTAAAATCGCAAGTCATTATTACGCAACATTCCATAGTTTTCTAATTAATTGTATGTATTATATTGTAGTCATCGTGGGTGTTAAACATAGAGTCGTTATTTCAGTGTGATTACCGATATTTTGGGGCTTGTGAGAACATTTTCTTAAGGCATTTGCGGGTTGCATTCCATAGAGAGCCGAGTTTTGTGATGAGTGACAAGGTCCAATCATTACGCTCTAATCGTTGCCAGCGAGCTCAAGCGCGGCGTTTTTGCGTGGTTAGCTCGCGAATATGAGGTGGAACTCTTGTTTGGAGATTGTCTGGTGTTTTGAGGCACAAACAATAATTTGCATGCTGCTGATTGGACGAGTTTAGTAAAGTTTTGAACACCGTTTTCATATCATTTGTGGTTATTAAGCAGGTGTTCAAGTTTATGTTTTGGTCGATGTTTACACGAATTTTGTCCCAGTTCATAATGCCGTTGGTAATACTTTCTCTGTCAGACGGGAAAGCCGGTTGAGTATTAAAAGTTAAAAAGACTGGGGAGTGATCCGAACTTGGGTATAGAAGATTTTTTATAAGATTATTAGTTCTTTTCGGTAGTTTTGTAACAAATATATTTAAAATGTAAGGGCCTTTTCGTGAGGACAGTAGATTTGGTTTGGAGAAGCTGCGATAAAGTTGTAATTAATTCGTTTTCGTGGCTGGCTAGACCATTTGCAATCCATAATAGGATGACTTGTGACTGTGATGTGAATGAATTACTTAGCATTTTGAGTGAGAAGGCAGTCAAGATCTGTAATGAGGACGGATAGTAGTAGATTTATCAGTGCTTTAATATTATTATAGAAATTTGACTGTGAGTTGTCATTAGATTGATTTCGAGAAATTGGATTTTTGTTATATATAGTTTGAGCGTAAGAACGATTGAGAAGGTTTGAATCGGGTGGTTACTGCTGGGTAACTTTACAGATATTATTGTTTACATTGCCTAAATGAATTCTGCTTTTATTATTATAATTTTAGTTTCGATTAGTAGCATGTTTTTTTTTGATGTGAGTTTACGAAAATGTTAAAGGTACTTGTAGACTTGACAGCCTTTACAGTTTAAAGGGTGGTCACCTTTGCAGAGAACATACTTGGATGTATGTATTTAATTTACAGCAATTGGTGGATGGATGGTTATCTCCACCACGGACGCATCTTGGTTGGTATGAGCTGTATTTTCTTAAGTGGCAACTTAAGAGCACTTAGAGAATATCTAAGTAATGTCATGTCTATTAATATTTAAATAGCTCTCTGTAGATTAATTTTAGAAAAACGCAATAGTTTTAGAATATTATAACGAAAACGAAAGTTTTTTCTTCAAGTTGCACGCCAGATATTACTGTTATATTTAACTCGCCCGATTCCTATATGTTCGATACATTGAACTATAATATAATTCGTAAACCGTTGATACGGTATTAAATGTATACCCGATGGAATCGAAATGTATACAGAACGTTTTCCAATTAAATTTGTGGTTAAAGCGATATATGGACGATATAATTCGCACTTTTGTAATACTTCGTTTGAACGGGTCTAGAGTTTACCATAATCCAGTACCCAGCAGTATCGTTTTTTCAATAATTAATTAAACATTTGAAAATAAAGAATAGGACATTAGATCGCGTTTTACAAGGTGGAACTTAAAAGTTGGGATAGTTAAAATTATGACAAGAGACAATCTACTTTTTTTGTTAACAATAAGTCTCAAATTTTCACATAGGATAAACCTGCATTAATGATTAACTGTGAGCATAGGAAACTACGTTGTAACTTGAGAGTAATCACACGGATAATTTTGAATAAAGAAGGCAGCAGTTTATTAAAACCCACGTTGAACTTTATCTTGTTGCTGAGATCCACTGGCAAAGGTTCCTCACAATAACTCCACACTCTAAATTCGTACAAAGGAAGTGCAAAACATTACAATCACGTTTCATTGGGAATATTTTAGAACTCCACGTTTCAAATGAATCTTGGTCGATAAAATTTCAGTTGTCATTTGAGATGAAATCCTTCATGGAATTAAGTACATTAAAATAATCAAAAAACGCCATGAATTTTAATGTGCGTAGATGTTAATGATTTACTATTGCAGTTACTGTACCAGTAAATGTCAAAAATGTGTTTGATTAATAGCAACTGGTTTTTTTTTTTTTTTTTTTGGTTAAAGGTATGGATTATTCAACTAACTGTAAAGTTCTGTTATAATGTTTTATTCTATTTACACCATTTATGAGACCGTGACGTTTTCTATGAAATTTGTAGCATAGGATATCTATTGCAGTAATATTTTGCTCCGTAGTTATGTTTGAAAGCATGCTTTTTATTAAATTACACATATTTTTATAAAAACTAATAAAAAGTATAATAACATTATTATTGACATGAATAATAAGACGAAATAACCTATGTTACTATACCTTTGTATTTCAAAGCCCTCTGGGTAGTGGATAGTTCGGTACTAAAATAGTATATTAGGTTAAATATACCTCTGTATTCATATAAATATAAGTTAATGTTATATTTAAAATAATTTTTTTTTTCGCATTTATTTTTTGTATAAATAAGCAAATAATTTTCGGTTCTATATCATATCGTTCTATACCGTCTTGTAATGTTTGTTTTTTACAATAAAATTTACCAAACTATTGTTTCGTAGAAATAAATTGTATTTGTCTATACACGATGTATTGCATTATTATTTAAACACTGACTACTATTATTCGTACAGTTTTTTTAGTTTCGTAGTAAACTTGAGGCAGTGGTGTATTTTACAATTTGTTATTTTTAGTGGGGCGTGATTGGCCGTTTTTAAAGGACTATGTGAGGTTATTGTAATAAAAATATACGCTCTCCACAACCTCTGTAACCTCTTTACAGCATAAAGAGATTATTAGGATTTTTTGTCTGTTAATATGTTAAAGGCTTTCTTTAGATTAACTTTTGAAGCTTTATCACTTTCAACTGCAACCACATAAATGGGGCTTACATGCTGTTTGATTGGCTCTTACAAATATGACTAGCCCTATACACAACACTATCATAGCTATGTCCCTCCCTCTCTTGATGACGCCACTTGTTATATAAATATCATATTATAAATTATAACATAGTAAACACATTTTTTAAAAACGTAAAAAATACGACAACACTGAAACGCCGTAAATCGTTATTTATAAGCGTACAATTTAGTAGGTGAAACAAACCATAAATTATTTTCCTCAACCAATAACAAAACGACTGTCCTACTTTACAAATTTACAATAATGGTATTGATAAAACGAAGGTGTCTATACGAACATAAACTATTTGTTTTGGAGAGGGGGGATTAAAAACAAAAAAATAATTCAAATTTATGAATATGACTAGAAAGATGCATGTTTTTCGTGGGTTTTTTGATTTGTTCCTTTGTGAGCTAGAAAAAATTCTTTCATAACATTACAAGATAAATATCAAATGTTTATAGTGCACATATTTTTGCGGATTTAGTGATTTTGAAATTTCAATATCACTTATTTGTAACCATACATAGGTATAATATGTGTACACAATAATAAAAAAGCTACATAATACGATTATCGATTATATCCTTTGAATATTTTTCATAGGAAATCACTTTTTGTGCAGCGGTGTATACTGTGAGTGTGCAAGGTGTGTTTAACCGCTTTATAACATTGTTTTGTGTAATACTGTAGTGCATAATACAAAATTATATAATTTTATTTACAAAATCGTTAAATAATTGTCTTGTAGGTACTTTTGTTTAAAAATAAAAATATTAATCAGCTGATAAACTATACTAGTTGTGTAGTTTTGTTTGCAATAAAAATTAATTGTATAATATTGTTTAATTTAGTGAAAACTAAATTATACTTATTTTATATAGACAATGTATATAATCGTAGTTGATGTTGTAAATCAATCTAAATAAAAATACTTTAGTGACCTCTAATCGAAACTGACTATAAGGAGCACCGGCCAAGGGCAGGAGAGGAGGTCAACGTCTGATTCTGTCAAGAAATGAGTATCAAGTTCAGAGAGCAATGTCATCATCTAGCTAACCCTACGCGTCATTCCGAACCGCTTTTAAAGCTAACCGAAATGACACGAGTGTGGTAGCAAATTATATTGAAATTTTGATATAACATAGATTTGTATTTATGTAATAAATAACAAACATTAAGTCAAGTCTCGATCACTTGTTTCTATTCGTTCATGTAATGTGTTCAACAGGCACGCAACAATAGTTTATTATGCTCCCAGTTTATCACTAATGCAGGCGTACGCTATGTGCAAATTTGAGGCCTAATATTAAGTTAAAAAGAAAATTGTCTCTTGTCTTTTTTTCAACAAGCCCAATTTATAAGTTCTCGTTTCCACCACGATCTATTTGCCCTTTCTTTATTTCCACTTGTTCAATAAATAATATAAAAAACTAGCCTGCTCAACGCTGGATTATGGTATTGACTAATGAAGATCTCCCTTTCATAAAATTAAGTGCTCAATAGGATTTAGAGTGTTTATACTCTTGGCAATTTGAAAAATAGATAATATCACGTCTTATAAAAAAGTTTCTATTTTTATTTTCGTAATAATTTATGAATTTAAGCGAATAAAGTCATAGTAGATTTCAGCTGGTTCTAAGTCAACGAAGAAAATTAGAAAACTACTTTTTGTGATTATGTGCAAAACTTTTGTAACACTGTAAACTGTGTATAGAATTTCTTGAATTGGAATACTTATATAAACTGTTGGGGTAGAAGATGTAAATTTAGAACAACTATACGAAAGGATTTATCTTCGTGATCTTAAAACGTGTAATATTTCGCTATAGCTTATTTAAGTATTATTTAATCGATCTGTATGTGTTGTAGTTGGTAGATTGTATATTTAGGTTTTTGGAAGTTAATATAACAAAGAAGTTAATGGTAACAACTAAATCTCTTATGAGGTTATAAGGCAGCTCATTTGAATTTGATTAATATGATTTTGGCTTGCTGTGATTGTTTTATTTCGCTTTCTCATTGTCATTTAATGATTTTAATTTGAGTATTGTAATTTTGATTCCTGTTGATATTTGTAAATATTCTCCTGTTTATTTAGTATTTGTTCTTGGTTACTTTTTAATTCATCTGTGTTTTTGATGACAGGGTTCTTTGTGGTTTATGAAATCATCAAGGATTATTTTATTATATTAACGCTTCCTTTTTTCAATAAGAGCATTTTTTATCTATTTATTCTATCAAGGGACCTTCTTGGTTTATTGATTCTATGTTTTTGTTTTTCCAATTGTTGATACACCTTTTTTTTACTAAATATTTTGTAATAATTTCAGATTGGTTCAGTTTGCACGTGATTAGGTTCTTACTTCTTGTTTTTTATTACTTGATTTTTTTTTGTTGGTTTTTAGTGGTATTATAACGGACTTTTGTGACGATTGTACAGTTTAAGTATTAGAGGCAGGAAATTAAGGAGACTAGTTGATACTGATGTCGGACGTTTATGCATTTCTTGTTTTTCGTTCGTATTACACTATTAGGGAATTCTTGAATATTATGCATTAACGATTCAGAGTTGTCGGACATATTTATATTAATATCTTTTGGGGCATTTGTATTTTGTTGGAAGTTATTATGATTAGACGCGAGTAAGGTTATTGAAATGAATGTTACTGTTGGAGTTTTATTTACATATAGATAAGATGTGTCCTGTAATAAAACAAACCGAATAAAGGGGATAGAGGCCTATAAATAAGGCGTAAAAATATAGTAAAAAATTATATAACAGGGTATTGTGACATAATAGATTATTTTGTATTACTAAAATTCCTGCTGATTTCCTCAGATCATTCAAGAGAAAGACAAATATTTTAAAATATAGATCTATTAATGACATACAGATATTTCACTATTAAAGTTTTATAAATTTCACCGAATTAATAATATTAGTATTTTTAAGATTACACAATATTTAACTTGTTTTTGTTAATCGATTACCTACGGATGCTCTGATTACCTATGACATGGAAACTTTAGACAAGATCTTTAGCTTTGTCATTTGCCAAGTTAGACGTATTCGTGAGAGGATTTTTAATTTGGATATCTAGTGTTGGTGCGTAAAAATTACACGAACTAGTAATATTACAGTATTCTTTATAAGATGTCGTATAATAAAACTCGTGGAATCTTTGGTCAACTGTATTTGTATTGTTGTGATTAAATGGCCATAATTCTTGTACCAGCGACATAAATGTGTTTATATATTCCATACAATCCAAACAATTCATTGTTATTAAATCAGTGAGTAATTCTGTCTCCTCACATATAGGAATTAAATGTTTAATACAAATCGTATTGCAAAAGTAGAATTTATCAATTTCCTCAATTATTTCATTGGCATTCCCTTTGTGCTCACGTTGTGTGAGTAGCATATTTATGAATAGATAAAATGTTTTCATTCCCACATGATACCAATTCGTCGGAATCCTAATCAAGCTATTGCAGCTTTAATAGCACAACTCGATGCGTAATTATTAAAAAAAGGTGCACACTGAGTTATAATTGAACAAATCTACTTTGTATTTTGTATAGGTAGTTGTATATCATATACTATCACGTATTCATCATAATTTACATAAAAAGCACTTGTTTCTCTTGTTATATTGAATATGTTATCAATATACATTTGTTTAAAAATGGTTAATACAAATTTTACATATTATATTAACACATATTGTAATATAAATTTATCATTATATTCTGGCAGCCAGGCAGATTGTTTGATTGGCTATAGTCGGATAATGATTTAAATAATTTTATTTCACAACTGTCTTAGTTATCGTTGGATTTTACTTATGATGAATACATATTTTAAAATAAAAACTTATTGATAAAAATAAGAGAATGAAGTAAATTATGATACACCTTTGTATCCGAAAGCCGTATAGGTAGTTTGTGTAATTATTTTGAATATAACATTAACTCGTATTTATATCGTACAGTGGTTATTTAACCTATTTTTTTTATTGCATTTATTTTTGGTATAAAAAAGCAAATAATGTTCGGTACTATATCATCCAACCGTCTTGTTATGATTGTTTTTTATAATACAATTTACGAAACTGTTGTTTTGCAGAAATAAACTTAATATTTGTCTATACAGGGTGTATTGCATTATGAATTATACACTAACTAGTAGTAGTTAAATTAGTATAATTGAAACTATACATTCATGAATTATATTTAATCATTATATATGCCATTTGTTAGCCATTAATTTACAATCCTTTAATATTTTATTCCAGAATTATTAATGCTTATTTTTCCATACATACCGTAGGATTTTTGAGTGTTTACAATTATAATGAACTGAGTTAAACCATATAGAAATTATAATGATTTTTATCTGGTATATCGATATTAAACGATATCTAAAGATTAACTTTTGCAACTTTTTTACTTCAACTTTATTCACATGAGTGTAACTGAAGTTTGAACGGCCCTTACAGTTTGACTAGCTCATACATTTCTAGGACAAAGAACGTCCCCCCCCCCCTCAGATGACGCTGCTCTGTATACAAATAATATATGATTATATAGTTAACACATATATAATAAAACATAAATGATTTGCCATAAATTGATATTTCCTAAACTTGCAACAGAGTAGATTTATTTATTATTTACAATATTAATAACTACAAAACAAAGATACCTACATAATAAATTGTTATATGTTATAATAAAGGTAGGATTTCAATCAAAGAAAATAAATTCATATAATTGCTCATTTTTACTAAAGTCATAATCGCTAATATAAATTTTTAAATTAAAATGATGAAATTGTAGCATCTGATATAGATATGTAAACATTTCACATATAAATAATAATATGTTATATTTTCTGAATAAAATAATTTCTATTTAAGTATTTAATACATAATAAATATTTCTAAATAACTATATAAACTTTAGATATCAGACGTACATATGTAAACAATACACTTGAAAATTAAATTCAAAAATAAAACCATCAAACAATTTAAATTACACAATAAAGACATTTGTTGATATTCAATGATTACATAATACATATCTCTTTAAAATCATTCTGAAAATAGATTACTACTTGTAGCCAGGATATCCCATTACACTAGCAACGGCGGTATAGACAAAATCTTCAACTTTATCCTTTGCCAGGTAGTACGTTATCATGATGGGATTTGTGGTATTGATATCTTTCCTTGTTCTAACAAAGATATTCAAACATGTAAATTTACAGTATTTTTCATAATGTGTTGTATAATAAGACTCGTGGATTATTTCACCATCAATATTTTTATTGATGGGATTAAACGGCATTGATTCATGAACCAGCGTCATAAATGTTTTTATAAATTTCATAGCTTCTATACAATTGTTATATATTAATTTGTTGAGAACATCATAATACTCGATACCAGTTTTACCCTGAAGTACATCACTAGACCATAATTTTAATTCCGCCTCCTTACTCTGAGGAATATAATTTTTAATATTAACCGTATCGCTTGAGTATAATTTATTGATTTCGTCAATAATTTTATTACCTTCTCCTCTGAGTTTACGTTGCGATAATGGCATATTTAGGAAGTTATAAAAAAGTTGTTTTATTGTTTGATACCAATGTGTTGATCTCCTCATCACAGTGAGCGTTGCTTGTGTAACCGTATCGCCGATAGCATCCAAGTAAAGACAAATAGTCTTTGCGTGGCGGTAAACGTAGGTATTTAATTGTTTTTCCCAATAGAAAAACACTATGTCACGAAAATAAAGGAGACTGTTTATATTTAAACTCAACGGTATTATTAAATTGTAGGCCTCCGATAATGTCATTGTAATGTTGTTTACCTTAATTTCTTTTTTATTAAGATTGTTTATTTCGACATATTCTTGAAATTTATTATCATTTGTAAGAAAATGACTAGCACTCAACCAACTATACGATGTCCAAACATGAATAGTTCGTCCTTTATAATATTCAATTACAATTTTATGAACATCATTAATGTATTCCATGTATGGATCCACGCACGCCTGTGTGATCGATTTTTTTACTTTTACCATGGTACTCGCTGAATATAAATACCAGAGTACTATGTTTTTAATCGATTGTATAACACATGTAACACTATAGAATATACTTCTACTTTGAGTGATTAGATTGCCGGGACATTTATTATAAACAATATCCTTGATACCGTTGCAAAATGTTAAGTAATAGCCTAATAGTTTTTGGTTGTAACTCTGATTTTCTAGAAAATAATAATTAATTATTGGAAGTCCTTGGCATATAATTTGGAACGTTTTAGTACTCCATTTTTCAAATGAATCTTGGTCGATAAAATTCGAGTCATTTTTTGAGATGAAATCCTCCATGGAATTATGTACATTAAAATATACAAAAAACGCCATGCTTTTTAACGTGCGTAGAAGTAACTGATATGCTATTGCAGTAGCTGATCCAGTAAATGTTAAAAATGTGTTTGATGAATAGCAATTGGTTTTCTTATTTGATTGGATATATGAAATATTTAACAAGTGGAGAGATGTGTTGCAAATCTCCATATTCATCGCATATTGTGATTTATCTGGGTGCGTTATGATTACAGGCCGATTTAAATCAATTTTAGCTTCTGGATAATCTTCTATTTCTATTTTATTTAAAATATTTTCATTTTTCGGAGGATTATTAATCCCAATCACTTTAACTTTGTCGACACCAATTATAAGTCCGTTTACGTATTTTATAAAATCTGTTGCCTTGGTCATATCTATTGCATTATATTTTTTTTCTGGAATAATGTTTTGAAACATGCTTATCATTTCTTTACGTAATAAATTAATATTGTCCCATTTGCACAAGTAGGTATGATTATATTCATCCTGATGTTCACAACTCTTTGCAACCAAAGCTGGAAATGTTTCACAAAGCCTTCCATAAGCTATTGCAGTTATTAAAGAACTACTTGAGGCGCTCATATTTATAAAATGTGCACACTGAGGTATAATTGAACAAATCTCCCATGTATTTTTCATAGGTACTTGTACTTGATATACTATTTCATATTCATTTTTATTCTCGTGTGTTTGATTCTGTTCTCTTGTCAAATTGATTATGTTATCATTATACATTTGTTTAAAAATAATTAATAAATTTTCTTCAAAGCATCTTAACACGTTTTGTGATAACAGTTCATTATTATTATCTTTCCCGGTTGTTATATTCTGGCAGTTAGGAAGTTTGATTGATTGACTATAATTGGATATCGATTTTATTAATTGCACTTCATAACTGTCTTCGTTACCATAGCATGTCATTAACGTTGAATTGAAGTTTAAAATTATACATATTTTTAAAAAAACTAATAAACTGGAATATAACATAATTATTAAATAGTATAAGATAATAAAATTACTTATGATATTATATTCACCTTTGCATCCGAAATCCGTCTGGGTAGTTGGTATAACTATTTTGAATATAACGTAAAGTCGTATTTATATGAGTACAGATGTTTATTTAACCTATGTTGTTATTTTGCATTTATTGATTGAATCAAAAAGCAAATAATGTTCAGTAGTATATCATAAATCTGTGTTCTTTTGTTTGGTTTTTACAAGACATTTTTCAAAACGATTAATTTTCAAAATCATACTTATCTTAAACTTGTATTGAAGGTTTCGCATTATTATTTAGAATCTAAATTTAAAATTTGTATGATTATTTTAGTTTTGTAGTGAACGTATGCCCACAAACTAATGTCGATTCAGAAATTTTTGTTAGACTGATTTCGTAACATATTGCCTTTGAGTGGTACAACTTGTGACAGTAGCGTAATAATCAATTCGTTATTTTTAGCGGCGAGGTAGACCTTTTTTAAAAGAAAGTAAGATGCTATTGTAATATAAATATACGCTTCCTACAACCTCTATAATACAAAAATTCAATGGAACAAGTATTATAGAATGCTGAGATATTAACATACTATACCAGAGGTTCCCAATCTTTTCCTACTCGTGGCGCCCTATTAGAACTGAAGTTTGTTCCTGGCGCCCTTAATAAAATTTACGACCTTTTTTTAAATAAAATAAATAAAATAATAAACATGTATAATTTTCAATAGATAATATGAAAATATTTATTTTATATAATTATACACTGAAATATTTAATTTTAATTTTATTTGGTAAAGTAAATTAGACATAGTTTATTTGTAGAAAACAATTGAATTAGTGAGATGGATGAGCCTGGACATCACTGCATAGTTTTTCAAATCTTGGGATCAAACTTGATACTGCTACTCTCATTTCCTTCTCCACGTTGAATTTTGACCGATATTTGCTTTTTATCACAGCGACCGCCGAAAACCCAGTTTCACATAAGTATGAAGTAGAAAACGGAATTAAAACACGTAGAGCTTTTTCACATACAAAGGGATATTCATTTTTTATTGAAATCCAAAATTTGGTCAATTCCATATTTAAAAATTTTGATTTCAAACTACTGTCGCAAGACAACTCAATTAGACTTTCTTCTTCAGTAGAAATAAATTCTGATGGAACAATGGAGTTAAATGGATCTTGAACCCATGCAAATTTATCAGTGTCTTCATTTTTAAAATATTTCTCAAACCATATCACTAGCTGTGATAAGTGATCTTCAAAAATGGATTTCATATCTTGAAAAATCTCAACTCTATTAGAGGTCAGAAAATGCTGCAATATGGAAAAAGAATCTTTGCTCGTACCTTCATTCATTTGTCTTCTCCATAGTTTAAGTTTTTTTATAAAAGCTGTCATTTTATCCATCGACTTCAAAATGTGCGTATTATTTCCCTGCAATGAGGTGTTCAATGCATTCAGTTTTTCAAAAGTGTCGCACAAGTACGCCAATTTTATTAAAAAATTTTCGTCAGAAAATTCATTGGCATATTTGTGCCCTTCTTCTTTAAGGAATATATAAATTTCTTGCTGTAATTCAAACGTACGTGATAAAACATTATCACGAGAGAGCCATCGTGCACTGCTGTAGTATAAAAAACTTGAGTATTCAACTCCCATATCGTCACATAATTTTTTAAAAAATCTTGCCTTCAGTGGACGAGTTTTTATAAAATTGACTACTTCCACTACACATTCTAATACTTGGTTCAGCGCGGGACTCAGATATTTTGCCGCAAGTGCTTCTCTATGGATAATGCAATGGGTCCACAGTGCATCAGGGGCTTTGCTTCTAATAAGTGACTGTAATCCTCCATAACAGCCAGACATGGAACGAGCGCCGTCAGTACAAACACCGACGCATTTAGTCCAAGCAACATATTTTCTGACATAAAATTATTAAGAATATCAAATAAATCCTGAGCCTTAGCGCTTGCTGTAATATTTTTACAAAAGAGTAGGTCTTCTACTATGTCATCACCATCTATAAACCTAACATAGCATATCAAATGAGCATCCTTATTAGTATCCATAGCCTCGTCCAGCAGCAACCCAAATTCCCTTTCTTTGATTTTTTCTATCAATTGATCATTGAGGTCCTCCGCCATATGGTGAATTCTGCGGCTAACCGTATTATTGGACAAAGGCACTTTTGAGAGTAATTTCCCAGCAGATTCACCAACCATAATATTCACCACATCTATAGCAGCCGGTAAGATAAGTTGTTCTGCAATGGTATGGGGCTTTTTACATTTCGCAATTCTATAGGACACTTTATAAGATGCAATCAAAGCATTGGTTGGTATTGATGCATTCTTGAAAAACGTACTTTTTTCCTGTTTTAGTTCTTTTAACTTTCTAATAAAATAATCTCGAGGTTTGTCAATCATATACTTGTGGTTTGCTTTTAAATGGCGCTTCAATTTACTCGGCCACATGCATTCTGGTGACAAAACTTTCATACATACTACACATAGTGGTCTCTCTTCACCGTTAATTTCTGTTGACGTAAAACCAAAATCCAAATAACTATCATCATACTTACGACATTTTCGCTTTTTTACTGTTTCACCTCGACTGGTTGATGGTAAAATGTCTTCGTCTTCACATGTACTCGTACGTTTACGATTGTTTAATAAAAATCAATCCATAATAACATAATAATAATCCATAATAATCACAGACCTTACTAAATATATATTCTTAAGAAACTTGAACAAAATATTATAACACACCGAGACTGATATCGGAGTGTATAGGTAATAAATAGGTACTAACGCAGAAACGAATTTCACCAGACACGAACAGTCGTTTATCTTTATCAAATACAATAATTGGTTAGTATAGTAATAATAACTAAATGTAGGAATCAAGATAATGGTAATAAAAATGACTGTGTTCGTCATCATAAAATACCGTTGTTTATTTTTAGATCAGATAACATAGTCGGCAACGAGGCACAGCCGCGGCTCCCCTGACAACACACCGCGGCGCACGAGGGCGCCGCGGCGCACAGTTTGGGAACCTCTGTACTATACACTTGAAGTGGTTTTACGTTGTAGATGGTGAGTTGATTAGAATATAGAAGGCAATTAAATATATATTTATATGCGATGATTCATTTTTGTGAAACGATAATGATTCTGCTAAAAGTGATGTGAAATGAAGTGAAAATACATGATTTTTACGATTCTTGTCAAAATAAGCATTGAAAATGTAATACAAAAAAAATATTAAAATACGCTTAACTATTTTATATTGAACTATTACATAAAACGTATGGTGAACCTTTCGTAACGTATTTTTAAATAGCCAAATAAGTTATATTCAAATGATTCCAGAATAAGTATGCAAAATGAGACGGTCAAACTTTTTTAATCCACATAAACTAAATAGTCAATTAAAATAATTAAATAACATAAATGCCATTAGATAGCAAAATATCTGGAAAGCTTTAAATTTTTTTTTTTTTTTTTTTGTATATAGTCAAATAGCTTTTAAATTTGATATGTTGTAAAATGATCATTACTAAATGGGCAACTCAGTAGAGGAAAAATACAATATATTATTTATCAAATTAATAATATTCCAACAGTAGAATTGTATGTAAAATCAAAATTAAACAATAAAACATTTGACATAATGTTACAAGGATAAAAATCTTTCTCTTCCTTGATCATTTTTAAAATTACGGATTATTACGGTCGTATAATACATAATTGATTCTCGTAATAAATTAGGGCACGACTACAAATAGCGTATTTTTAAAGAAAACAACATACTATAACCTGAAACATTTTTGATAAATTAAATATTATAAACCTTTATTAAATATTTTGGGATTTGGTTAAGAATTCGGAGTTGTACACAACAACTAAGCAAAGTTATTAGCATTAGTTTATTTGTTTCAAATATAATATAGTATAAAAGTATTACATAATTTCAAATAAGAGCAATACAATACTAGGCTCTTCTGCTCTTGTGGTTATCTACGTGGTGTAATGTCTGTAAATATTTCAAAAGCTTTTTTTTTATCTTTTTACCCAACTAGTAAATGCTTAAATATTTTTACATGCTATAGGAATTGCATGTGTTCACAATTGTTTTAAACCGAGGTAAAACATAAAAGAATTATTAGGATTTCTTGTCTGTAAATATGTTTATAGCTTTCTTCAGATCAACTTTTGAAACTTTATCACCTATAACACCAATCACATGTGTGGGACTGCTATTTCAACAGCCATAACAGTATGACAGCCAACACATAACTATGACATTGTACCTCCCCCCTCTCTACAGATGACGCTACTCGTTATAAAAACAACATATTATAATTCATTATATAATAAACACATTTATTAAAAACATAAAATACATGACATGACTGAAACGCCGTAAATTGTAATTTACTAAGCGTGCTACTTAGTAGGTGAAAAAAGCCATAAATTATTTTCCTCAACTAATATCATAACAACTGTCCTACTTTGCAAATTTACAATATTCATAGTCATCAAGCCTAAGTGCCTAAACAAACGTTTGCGATTTTAATATTTCAAGGGGTGGGGGGGGGGTTTAAAATTAAATAAAATTAATCGAAAATTATGAATATGACGTTGTAAGAATGTTGGTGCATTTACATGTTTTTCATGGACTGTATGATTTATTGCTTATTACCCTACTTGTTATTTATTTTATAACCGGAAAAAAATATTTCACAACGCTACAAGAAAAATATCAAAGTATATTATATTGTTCCTAGTGTAACATATTTTTGCATATTTAGTGATATAATATGTGAACACAATAAAATACGATTGTCGTTTATATCCTATGAATATTTTTCTTTGGATATAATGTGAATCGTCGATTGCATTTATAGACCTACCGATCGTTTATTTAAATTGTCAGTTTCGTTATTTAAAACGTTTGCTAGTTGGTAGATGTTTATTTTATTCAGATAACAATTTATTTTTATACAAATTTCGGGATATTATATTTAAGTAATTGTCTTCATTATGTACCTATATTATATAAACATAGTTTTTGTATTTGTAAATTATGAAATAGGTATGCACTCAACGCTATTACCACAACGGTCATCGCCGAAATGTAAGATTAATCACCTGATCGCAGTAATTATAATTCGTAAAACCATTGCAGAAAAGGATCAGTAGGAAACTTGTCTTTTTGGACAAATTATTTGTGTTCAACAATTCATCTTCAAAACTAGGAATAAGATACATTATCATAAATTTATCATAAACATTATGATATCCTTCACCTTACATTATCGTCTAACAGGTAGACAATTGGTTCGTTTGAACATATCTGGACATAAATTTAATTAATGGCGTTAAAAAGGTAAAAAGTTACCGAGTTTAAATATCTGGAAAATATTCGAAAATAGAGAAACCATTATAGTTGTAATTTCACTTGTTTATGCTAAAATTTTGTACAACTTTAAAAAAGTAATGACTTCGTTCGGGCACCAACTAGATCCATTATGCATTCAGATAAATTCCTACATTTTACAATCGGAAAGGATATTTGGTAGGAAAGTATTAAAAAGGCAGAAAAATTAAATTTACAAAAATTTACAGTAAATCAAACACATTCTTTAATTCACAATAAATCTAAAGCTTACCATTTACGTATTAATAATAAATAAATAAAATGTTCAAAATATAACAATAGACTGTAGAATTATTTGATTGGTACATTTATTATTATTATTTCTTATTGGTATAATAAAAGTAGTTTTTCCTAGTATTTTATTTACAAACTCATCATATAAAAAAGAACTCTGTGGGCAAAATATTTCCATATTCCCTTTTAATTGCACCTTTAATGACGTGATGTCGGCACCACAAAATGTTTATTGCTGCATCTTGAAAGTTAAAATCGCAAGTCATTATTACGCAACATTCCATAGTTTTCTAATTAATTGTATGTATTATATTGTAGTCATCGTGGGTGTTAAACATAGAGTCGTTATTTCAGTGTGATTACCGATATTTTGGGGCTTGTGAGAACATTTTCTTAAGGCATTTGCGGGTTGCATTCCATAGAGAGCCGAGTTTTGTGATGAGTGACAAGGTCCAATCATTACGCTCTAATCGTTGCCAGCGAGCTCAAGCGCGGCGTTTTTGCGTGGTTAGCTCGCGAATATGAGGTGGAACTCTTGTTTGGAGATTGTCTGGTGTTTTGAGGCACAAACAATAATTTGCATGCTGCTGATTGGACGAGTTTAGTAAAGTTTTGAACACCGTTTTCATATCATTTGTGGTTATTAAGCAGGTGTTCAAGTTTATGTTTTGGTCGATGTTTACACGAATTTTGTCCCAGTTCATAATGCCGTTGGTAATACTTTCTCTGTCAGACGGGAAAGCCGGTTGAGTATTAAAAGTTAAAAAGACTGGGGAGTGATCCGAACTTGGGTATAGAAGATTTTTTATAAGATTATTAGTTCTTTTCGGTAGTTTTGTAACAAATATATTTAAAATGTAAGGGCCTTTTCGTGAGGACAGTAGATTTGGTTTGGAGAAGCTGCGATAAAGTTGTAATTAATTCGTTTTCGTGGCTGGCTAGACCATTTGCAATCCATAATAGGATGACTTGTGACTGTGATGTGAATGAATTACTTAGCATTTTGAGTGAGAAGGCAGTCAAGATCTGTAATGAGGACGGATAGTAGTAGATTTATCAGTGCTTTAATATTATTATAGAAATTTGACTGTGAGTTGTCATTAGATTGATTTCGAGAAATTGGATTTTTGTTATATATAGTTTGAGCGTAAGAACGATTGAGAAGGTTTGAATCGGGTGGTTACTGCTGGGTAACTTTACAGATATTATTGTTTACATTGCCTAAATGAATTCTGCTTTTATTATTATAATTTTAGTTTCGATTAGTAGCATGTTTTTTTTTGATGTGAGTTTACGAAAATGTTAAAGGTACTTGTAGACTTGACAGCCTTTACAGTTTAAAGGGTGGTCACCTTTGCAGAGAACATACTTGGATGTATGTATTTAATTTACAGCAATTGGTGGATGGATGGTTATCTCCACCACGGACGCATCTTGGTTGGTATGAGCTGTATTTTCTTAAGTGGCAACTTAAGAGCACTTAGAGAATATCTAAGTAATGTCATGTCTATTAATATTTAAATAGCTCTCTGTAGATTAATTTTAGAAAAACGCAATAGTTTTAGAATATTATAACGAAAACGAAAGTTTTTTCTTCAAGTTGCACGCCAGATATTACTGTTATATTTAACTCGCCCGATTCCTATATGTTCGATACATTGAACTATAATATAATTCGTAAACCGTTGATACGGTATTAAATGTATACCCGATGGAATCGAAATGTATACAGAACGTTTTCCAATTAAATTTGTGGTTAAAGCGATATATGGACGATATAATTCGCACTTTTGTAATACTTCGTTTGAACGGGTCTAGAGTTTACCATAATCCAGTACCCAGCAGTATCGTTTTTTCAATAATTAATTAAACATTTGAAAATAAAGAATAGGACATTAGATCGCGTTTTACAAGGTGGAACTTAAAAGTTGGGATAGTTAAAATTATGACAAGAGACAATCTACTTTTTTTGTTAACAATAAGTCTCAAATTTTCACATAGGATAAACCTGCATTAATGATTAACTGTGAG
This sequence comes from Tuberolachnus salignus, assembly GCA_956483605.1. Classification (NCBI taxonomy): domain Eukaryota; kingdom Metazoa; phylum Arthropoda; class Insecta; order Hemiptera; family Aphididae; genus Tuberolachnus; species Tuberolachnus salignus. The sequence continues at coordinate 7,320,309 of OY101433.1, read as the reverse complement.
CATAGGAAACTACGTTGTAACTTGAGAGTAATCACACGGATAATTTTGAATAAAGAAGGCAGCAGTTTATTAAAACCCACGTTAAACTTTATCTTGTTGCTGAGATCCACTGGCAAAGGTTCCTCACAATAACTCCACACTCTAAATTCGTACAAAGGAAGTGCAAAACATTACAATCACGTTTCATTGGGAATATTTTAGAACTCCACGTTTCAAATGAATCTTGGTCGATAAAATTTCAGTTGTCATTTGAGATGAAATCCTTCATGGAATTAAGTACATTAAAATAATCAAAAAACGCCATGAATTTTAATGTGCGTAGATGTTAATGATTTACTATTGCAGTTACTGTACCAGTAAATGTCAAAAATGTGTTTGATTAATAGCAACTGGTTTTTTTTTTTTTTTTTTTGGTTAAAGGTATGGATTATTCAACTAACTGTAAAGTTCTGTTATAATGTTTTATTCTATTTACACCATTTATGAGACCGTGACGTTTTCTATGAAATTTGTAGCATAGGATATCTATTGCAGTAATATTTTGCTCCGTAGTTATGTTTGAAAGCATGCTTTTTATTAAATTACACATATTTTTATAAAAACTAATAAAAAGTATAATAACATTATTATTGACATGAATAATAAGACGAAATAACCTATGTTACTATACCTTTGTATTTCAAAGCCCTCTGGGTAGTGGATAGTTCGGTACTAAAATAGTATATTAGGTTAAATATACCTCTGTATTCATATAAATATAAGTTAATGTTATATTTAAAATAATTTTTTTTTTCGCATTTATTTTTTGTATAAATAAGCAAATAATTTTCGGTTCTATATCATATCGTTCTATACCGTCTTGTAATGTTTGTTTTTTACAATAAAATTTACCAAACTATTGTTTCGTAGAAATAAATTGTATTTGTCTATACACGATGTATTGCATTATTATTTAAACACTGACTACTATTATTCGTACAGTTTTTTTAGTTTCGTAGTAAACTTGAGGCAGTGGTGTATTTTACAATTTGTTATTTTTAGTGGGGCGTGATTGGCCGTTTTTAAAGGACTATGTGAGGTTATTGTAATAAAAATATACGCTCTCCACAACCTCTGTAACCTCTTTACAGCATAAAGAGATTATTAGGATTTTTTGTCTGTTAATATGTTAAAGGCTTTCTTTAGATTAACTTTTGAAGCTTTATCACTTTCAACTGCAACCACATAAATGGGGCTTACATGCTGTTTGATTGGCTCTTACAAATATGACTAGCCCTATACACAACACTATCATAGCTATGTCCCTCCCTCTCTTGATGACGCCACTTGTTATATAAATATCATATTATAAATTATAACATAGTAAACACATTTTTTAAAAACGTAAAAAATACGACAACACTGAAACGCCGTAAATCGTTATTTATAAGCGTACAATTTAGTAGGTGAAACAAACCATAAATTATTTTCCTCAACCAATAACAAAACGACTGTCCTACTTTACAAATTTACAATAATGGTATTGATAAAACGAAGGTGTCTATACGAACATAAACTATTTGTTTTGGAGAGGGGGGATTAAAAACAAAAAAATAATTCAAATTTATGAATATGACTAGAAAGATGCATGTTTTTCGTGGGTTTTTTGATTTGTTCCTTTGTGAGCTAGAAAAAATTCTTTCATAACATTACAAGATAAATATCAAATGTTTATAGTGCACATATTTTTGCGGATTTAGTGATTTTGAAATTTCAATATCACTTATTTGTAACCATACATAGGTATAATATGTGTACACAATAATAAAAAAGCTACATAATACGATTATCGATTATATCCTTTGAATATTTTTCATAGGAAATCACTTTTTGTGCAGCGGTGTATACTGTGAGTGTGCAAGGTGTGTTTAACCGCTTTATAACATTGTTTTGTGTAATACTGTAGTGCATAATACAAAATTATATAATTTTATTTACAAAATCGTTAAATAATTGTCTTGTAGGTACTTTTGTTTAAAAATAAAAATATTAATCAGCTGATAAACTATACTAGTTGTGTAGTTTTGTTTGCAATAAAAATTAATTGTATAATATTGTTTAATTTAGTGAAAACTAAATTATACTTATTTTATATAGACAATGTATATAATCGTAGTTGATGTTGTAAATCAATCTAAATAAAAATACTTTAGTGACCTCTAATCGAAACTGACTATAAGGAGCACCGGCCAAGGGCAGGAGAGGAGGTCAACGTCTGATTCTGTCAAGAAATGAGTATCAAGTTCAGAGAGCAATGTCATCATCTAGCTAACCCTACGCGTCATTCCGAACCGCTTTTAAAGCTAACCGAAATGACACGAGTGTGGTAGCAAATTATATTGAAATTTTGATATAACATAGATTTGTATTTATGTAATAAATAACAAACATTAAGTCAAGTCTCGATCACTTGTTTCTATTCGTTCATGTAATGTGTTCAACAGGCACGCAACAATAGTTTATTATGCTCCCAGTTTATCACTAATGCAGGCGTACGCTATGTGCAAATTTGAGGCCTAATATTAAGTTAAAAAGAAAATTGTCTCTTGTCTTTTTTTCAACAAGCCCAATTTATAAGTTCTCGTTTCCACCACGATCTATTTGCCCTTTCTTTATTTCCACTTGTTCAATAAATAATATAAAAAACTAGCCTGCTCAACGCTGGATTATGGTATTGACTAATGAAGATCTCCCTTTCATAAAATTAAGTGCTCAATAGGATTTAGAGTGTTTATACTCTTGGCAATTTGAAAAATAGATAATATCACGTCTTATAAAAAAGTTTCTATTTTTATTTTCGTAATAATTTATGAATTTAAGCGAATAAAGTCATAGTAGATTTCAGCTGGTTCTAAGTCAACGAAGAAAATTAGAAAACTACTTTTTGTGATTATGTGCAAAACTTTTGTAACACTGTAAACTGTGTATAGAATTTCTTGAATTGGAATACTTATATAAACTGTTGGGGTAGAAGATGTAAATTTAGAACAACTATACGAAAGGATTTATCTTCGTGATCTTAAAACGTGTAATATTTCGCTATAGCTTATTTAAGTATTATTTAATCGATCTGTATGTGTTGTAGTTGGTAGATTGTATATTTAGGTTTTTGGAAGTTAATATAACAAAGAAGTTAATGGTAACAACTAAATCTCTTATGAGGTTATAAGGCAGCTCATTTGAATTTGATTAATATGATTTTGGCTTGCTGTGATTGTTTTATTTCGCTTTCTCATTGTCATTTAATGATTTTAATTTGAGTATTGTAATTTTGATTCCTGTTGATATTTGTAAATATTCTCCTGTTTATTTAGTATTTGTTCTTGGTTACTTTTTAATTCATCTGTGTTTTTGATGACAGGGTTCTTTGTGGTTTATGAAATCATCAAGGATTATTTTATTATATTAACGCTTCCTTTTTTCAATAAGAGCATTTTTTATCTATTTATTCTATCAAGGGACCTTCTTGGTTTATTGATTCTATGTTTTTGTTTTTCCAATTGTTGATACACCTTTTTTTTACTAAATATTTTGTAATAATTTCAGATTGGTTCAGTTTGCACGTGATTAGGTTCTTACTTCTTGTTTTTTATTACTTGATTTTTTTTTGTTGGTTTTTAGTGGTATTATAACGGACTTTTGTGACGATTGTACAGTTTAAGTATTAGAGGCAGGAAATTAAGGAGACTAGTTGATACTGATGTCGGACGTTTATGCATTTCTTGTTTTTCGTTCGTATTACACTATTAGGGAATTCTTGAATATTATGCATTAACGATTCAGAGTTGTCGGACATATTTATATTAATATCTTTTGGGGCATTTGTATTTTGTTGGAAGTTATTATGATTAGACGCGAGTAAGGTTATTGAAATGAATGTTACTGTTGGAGTTTTATTTACATATAGATAAGATGTGTCCTGTAATAAAACAAACCGAATAAAGGGGATAGAGGCCTATAAATAAGGCGTAAAAATATAGTAAAAAATTATATAACAGGGTATTGTGACATAATAGATTATTTTGTATTACTAAAATTCCTGCTGATTTCCTCAGATCATTCAAGAGAAAGACAAATATTTTAAAATATAGATCTATTAATGACATACAGATATTTCACTATTAAAGTTTTATAAATTTCACCGAATTAATAATATTAGTATTTTTAAGATTACACAATATTTAACTTGTTTTTGTTAATCGATTACCTACGGATGCTCTGATTACCTATGACATGGAAACTTTAGACAAGATCTTTAGCTTTGTCATTTGCCAAGTTAGACGTATTCGTGAGAGGATTTTTAATTTGGATATCTAGTGTTGGTGCGTAAAAATTACACGAACTAGTAATATTACAGTATTCTTTATAAGATGTCGTATAATAAAACTCGTGGAATCTTTGGTCAACTGTATTTGTATTGTTGTGATTAAATGGCCATAATTCTTGTACCAGCGACATAAATGTGTTTATATATTCCATACAATCCAAACAATTCATTGTTATTAAATCAGTGAGTAATTCTGTCTCCTCACATATAGGAATTAAATGTTTAATACAAATCGTATTGCAAAAGTAGAATTTATCAATTTCCTCAATTATTTCATTGGCATTCCCTTTGTGCTCACGTTGTGTGAGTAGCATATTTATGAATAGATAAAATGTTTTCATTCCCACATGATACCAATTCGTCGGAATCCTAATCAAGCTATTGCAGCTTTAATAGCACAACTCGATGCGTAATTATTAAAAAAAGGTGCACACTGAGTTATAATTGAACAAATCTACTTTGTATTTTGTATAGGTAGTTGTATATCATATACTATCACGTATTCATCATAATTTACATAAAAAGCACTTGTTTCTCTTGTTATATTGAATATGTTATCAATATACATTTGTTTAAAAATGGTTAATACAAATTTTACATATTATATTAACACATATTGTAATATAAATTTATCATTATATTCTGGCAGCCAGGCAGATTGTTTGATTGGCTATAGTCGGATAATGATTTAAATAATTTTATTTCACAACTGTCTTAGTTATCGTTGGATTTTACTTATGATGAATACATATTTTAAAATAAAAACTTATTGATAAGAATAAGAAATGCTATGCATTTTATTCTTATCTTAATGCTACTGGTTCGCAATTCAATGCCATTTAATCCCATCTATAGAAATATTGAGGGCAATATAATAGAAGAGTCTTATTATACAACAGCTTATAAGAATTACTGTCAATTTACTGGACCGGTTTTCTTTCTCCCAACACAAAATGATAAAAATACCAATTCTTTCTTCCTAATGAATAACTACCTTTCATTAGGTTTTTTTAATGATAAGAAATAATTTTATTCGGATAATTTTATAATTTTTTATAAGTGAAATTTTTATATATACTAGATACCACAATTTTATCATTTCATTTTGAAAAAATATTAGTTTTTATGTCTTTAATAAAAAAGAGCAAATAAATTAATTAATTTTTTTGATTAAAATCCTACCCACTTAATAACAAATCACAAATGATTGTGTAGGTATCATTGTTATGTAGTTATCCTTTTTGTTAATTATCAAATTAGGACAGTTGCGTCATCTTTGGGGGGGGGGGTAAGATTCTATGTCCTAGTTATGTATAAGCTAGTCAAACTGTAAGGGCCGATAGAAAAGCAGCCACATTTATGTGATTGCTGTTGAAGGTGATAAAGTTGCCAAATTCGATGTATAGATATCTATTAATATAATTACAGATAAGATATCCTAACAAGTTCTATATGCTGTATTTTGGTTCAATTGTAAACACTAAAAAATCCTACGGTATGTATACAAATATAAGTATTTAAAAGTCTGGATTAAAATTTTAAAGGATTTTAAACTTAGTGCTAATATCTAAAGGCATTTAAAATATTTAAATATATTTATTAAATGTATAGTTTCATGTATATTAAAATGATTTGATTAACGCATATCGCATACAATTTTCGGAATCACTAGAATAAAACTATTTAGCCATTTAGATATTCGTGACAAAAGGTTCATTATATATTTTATGTAATAGTAAAATATAAAAGATTAGAGCATATTTTAATTAGTTTCTTTTCTTTTTATATTTAGAATGCTTATTTTGTCAAAAACCGTAAAAATCATCCATTTCACTTTTCATTTTTAATAATTCTTTCATTGATTTGTTTAGTTATAAAAACTTGGTATTTTTTGGTATAATAGAGTTTGTGGAGAGCGTATATTTTTATTACAATAAACTCACCAGTTCTTTAAATACTGCCTATCACGCCCCCCTATAAATAACAAATAGTAAAAAAAACCACTACCTCAAGTTCACTACGAAACTAAAAAAAAATGTATGAGTAGTAGTAGTCAGTGTGTGAATATTAATGCATTACACCCTATATAGACAAATATCAAGTTTATTTCTGCGAAACAATAGTGTCGCAAATTGTATTGTAAAAAACAAACATAATAAGACGGTTGCATTATATAGACCATCATGTGCTTTGTTATACAAACAAGAAATTAATTTAAAAAATAGGCTAAAAAAATCTCTGTACGATATAAATACGAGTTAATGTTATATTCAAAATTATTACACCAACTTACTCAAACGGCTTTAGTATGCAAAGGTATCATAAGTTATTTCGTCCTCTTTTTCTAATCAATAAAAATGTTATTTTACATTTTATTAATTTTTTTAAAAATATGTGTAATTTAATAAAAAGCATGTTTTAATACATAACTACGGAGCAAAATAATAATGCAATAGATATATCCAATGCAACAGATTTCATAGAAAACCTAAACGGTCTCATAGATGGTGTCAATAAAATTAATGTGATTGAGGACAATAGTCATCCGAAAAATGAAGATATTTTAGATACTATAAAAATACAAGATTAAACAGATCCTAACATTGATTTAAATCGGCCTATTTTTATATTTTTAACAGTCTATCGCCTCTAACAATCGCATATGCAAATCGAATGCAAAAGTTCAACAAATTTTTGCAGTTGGTTGAATAAACTATATATTTAAATCAAAAAAAAACCAGTTGCTATTCACCAAACACACTTTTAACATTTACTGGTACAGTAACTGCAATATCATATCAGTTACTTCTACACACGTTAAAAAGCATGGCGGGTTTTTGTTTATTTTAATGTACTAAAGTCCAAGGTGGATTTGATCTCAAATGACAACTTAAATTTTTTGACCAAGATTCATTTACACGTGGAGTTCTATAATGTTCCAGATATTAAGCTGACAGGTTCCGTTAATTCTTCTATTTTTTCAGAATATCTGATATTCGACAATAAACTGTTCGGTTAATATTTGACGTTTTGTAACGGTATCAATGATTTTGTCTACAACAAATATCCCGGCAGAGGAATCGTTAAAAGCAGAAGTATTTTGTACAGTGTTACCTGTGTAATACAACCGATTTGAAACAGAGTACTGTGGAATTTTTTATTCATCGAGTACCAATGTAAAAGTCAAAGAATCGACCACTCAGGCGTGCGTGGATCTATACATGAAATACATTTATAAAGTTCATGCAATTTTATTAGAATATTATAACGGACAAACTGTTAATGTTTGGACATTACATAGTTGGTTGAGTGGAAGATGCCTATTCTTACAAATGGTAATAAATTTCAAGAATTTGTTGAAATTAATAATCTTAATAGAAATGGAATTAAGGTAAACGACGTTACAATGACTTTATTGGAGGCGTACAATTTAATATTACCATTGAGTTTGATTGTAATGAGTCTGTTTTTTTTTCGTGACATATTTTTCTTTTATTGGGAGACACAATTGAATAACTACGTTTTCCTGTACGCAATGACCATTTGTCTGTACTTGGATGCTACTGGCATTACGGTAAAACAACCAACGTACACCCTGCTGAGGGGTTCGATGCATTGGTATGAAATGTTAAAAGATCCATTTTATGAATTCTTTAATTCACTGTTATCACAACGTGCACGCAGAGGAGAAGCCAATGAAATTAATAATTTTTTTCTCAAACGATACGAATAATATTCAACAACTTATTCCGATTGATGAGAAGAAAGAATTAAACTGATGGTCTCATACTGTTCGTCGGAACAATACTGTTATTAAATATTATAATGTTCTTAACGAATTTATATCAAATAATTGTAAAGAAGCAATGAAATTTATTTAAACTTTTGTCATTGGTAAACCTATTATTGTCATTCACTCCTACCATTACCAATACCGATGACCAAATTAACTATAATTCTCATGAGAAAATATCCTATATAAATTACTGTAAAAATTCTCGGTCGGATATGTTTGTTAAAACAAGAAAAGATAACCAGAACAAAAATATCATTAAGATGACGCTCATCATTGCAATACGAGGTGTGACAATAAAATAACGAGACTTTCTAAATATAACCTAAACTATTAACGTTATCTATAAAACGATTATTGAAATATGATTAGAAAACACTTGTCTAAAAGTACTATGAACACTGATGGCATCGATTCATTTTCTTATACGTTAGTAGCCTTATTATTAGTGCGAGTTCGACTATACTGCCGAAAAATGTTAGATATAAAAATCGAACAACATGTGTTAACATTAAATTTCTTGTTAAATTAAAAAAAACTGCCGCGGAATCGTTTCGTATGTTATGTGAAGTTTATGGCGAAGAATGTTTATCAAGAGCTCGTGTTTTTGAATGGCACAAACGGTTTTGTAGTGGAAGGGAGGACGTCGAAGACGATGATCGTTCTGGACGTCCTACCACGTCTTCAACAAACGAAAACGTTGAAAAAATCGACAAAATTAATTAATCAATATTATTATAAAGAGGTATTAATTAAATTAAGAGAACGTGTCAGAAAGAAGCGACCAGATCTATGGAAAAATGGCTGGGTTCTTCACCAAGACAATGCTCCAGCTCACAGTGCATTTTTAATTCAACGTTTTTTAACTGAAAAAAAAATGTCTGTACTTCAACATCCCCCGTACTCACCAGACCTTGCTCCTTGTGACTTCTTATTTTCTTCTTATTTCTTTTCCCATTTTCAAACAGTTGATGACGTAAAAATGAGAACTTTTAAAAGGGCTGAATGAAAGCAATTGGCAACACTGTTTTCAAGAATGGCAGCGACGTATGCAACAGTGTATTGATGCTGAGGGAAGGTACTTTGAAGGTGACAATCATTAAATTATAACATTTTTAAAATAAACAACTTTTATTCAAAAAGTCTAGTTATTTTATTGTCACACCTAGTAGATAGAATTGATGATCGTTGCTATAATATGCATGCCACTGTTCTGTTTTTACACAGGTTTTTAGACGTTTAACAAGTCATTACCATGTTTTATAATTAAATTAAATGTAATTGTTGTTATTATCAAGAAATATTTTATTTGTGTAATTTAATGTTTTTAAATTATTTTATATATAAATAAAATTTTGACATGTATTGCTTACATATATACATTTGATATCTATAGTTTAAATGGTTATATATAATTGAAATTTGAATATACGATTATTATTTGCGTATTAAACATGAAATTCTCAAAACTTTAAAAATGTTAATGTCTTTTAACAATTGTATAGCATATTGAATATTTTAATAAAAATAATTGTATTCGTTGAAATGTATACTTTATAAATACTTTATAAAGGAAGTCTTTACATATTTATACTAGATATATTTTTAACATTCTTTGTCAAACAGGAATATAAAAAACAGCAATAGCCTTAGCAACTATTAACGTATATGCACGGTACATGCTATACTTGTTTACTTAGACACGAATGCGAGTCTCCATTACTTAAAAAAAAAAAAATAATGCGGGTCGCAATGGCTATATCATTATATATATATATATATATATATTTTTTTTTTTTTATCAATACAGCAGATCTTTAGATAAATTTCAATTTTGTATTATACTATAAGGTTTCCAACCTACTGCCGGGACCCGGAGGCCGGAGCACGTAGGATTCGTACCGCTGAAAGTGGTACATGGGGAAATAATTAGTTACTATAGAAATAAAAGCCACCATTCGATTTAGTATATATGAAAGTGGAATTTTCATTTGATGAATGAAAAGTTAAGTCAACGACGAAGAAAAGCCACGCGGCATAAAAACACTGTCCAAATAAAAGGGATGAATAGGCAAACGAATTATGAATAACATATAAAAAAAGTGTTAGGGGATGCCGACCAAAGCATATGAAACGTTAAATGTACAATGTTGGACGATGCTTGGACGATGGGCCACGCGTACCGTTTCGACGTCACCGGGGAACGGGGTCGGCGTTTAGCCGGATATGTTCAGTTATAGGCAGCAAAAACAAGACAAAGTCGTCGTCGCGGTCCATGTCGGTGGCGACGCGTCCCGGGAGTTGGCGTGCGGTCGGAGCTGTTTATCGCACGTGAAAATGGGCCCTTTTTCACAGTTACAGTCGCTACAGTTTTCGAACGTTACCACGTGTTTAAATATTTTAAAACAATCACAACGCTGTCAATTAATGTCAAAAGTATATTTACCAAGTTCTCTTTTATAAAAAACAACACAATTAAGGTATTTTATTTTATTTTTTACTTGAAATTTTCTTCTATCCGTTTAAAATCGCAAATGATTTTATTGGCACCTACGATTTATGATTGTTATTATAGTGTTGTCAATTGGCAAAGTTATTGTATTGATATTAGGAAAATAATATATTGATTTTTTAGTCTATGGTGTATTTTACAGCGTTTCAGTCTTGTCGTGTCTTTCCGTTTTATTTATTAATGTGCAAACCATATTATAAATCATAATATGTTATTTGTATGACTCTTCAGTATACAATACTCCCGACGGCTACAATACGACACATACAATTTATTTGAAAACAATTAGATGTTACGTAAAAAATTGCGATTTTACTTTTCTAGATACAACGATAAAAGTTATGTGCAACAACTTTACATAATAAAAAGCGTAACTAAAAGATAACACCAAAACCTTGCAAGCATTTCAATCCGTATGCCTACGTTTAATAACCTCTGCCCCTTGGTATGTAACAAACAAAAACCTCCATAAAGACCTGAACTTACCAACCCTCAACGACTTGGCCAAATCCCATTACAAAAAATTTCATTTAAAACTTCACGCTCATTCTAACTCATTAATAAAAAATCTATCCTCTGCCTCACTTATCCCTAGAAGGTTAAAAAGGCAATGGCCTAGAGACCTACTCCAAATTTAAATAAATAAAAAAAAAAAAAAAATTAATTAACTAAAAACTACTCAACTCATGTCAGGTGGCACTGCTGGGAGCCTTCCTACTCTTAGTATAAATGTCATTGTTAAAATAGCTACCACACTTACTCATTATACTTTGTGTGTATAGATTGTGAAAAAAAAAAAAAAACTAAAAGATGGGGAGGGAAGTAAAGGTATTGCACCTCTCGGAGTTTTTATTATTATATTTAAATACAAGAATATTAACAATTTTTTGTTTTATTTCATTTTAACACTTGACAACTGGATATAATATCTTAAGGTTTTTTTATACTTCAGTAATTTTTTAATCTTTCAGATTATATTATGTTATTTTTTTTATAAAATAAATGCTATATCTAGTCGTAGCCCAATTATTTTACGAGACCGGTGTGAATGGGCCAGAGAAAGTATGAATTAACTAAGATGTAGGCACAGTAATGGCCATTTTACGACATTTCAGTCTTGCCTTGTATTTCATGTAATAATTTATGTGATTAATACATTATAAATTATAAAATATTATTTGAACAATCAGTGGGCTGTTTTAGGGGCGGTAGGTTCTCCCTACCATTGATTTATGTGGACTGGTCAAACTTTAGGTACAGACATTTTTAATAAAACAGCAGCCCATCTCTAATGGTAACTGTTAAAAGTGATGTACTTAAGGGCAAAACTAGTAACGATTACTATAATGTTCTCAACAAATTAATATTTTAAAAAAAGAGCAAATAGATGAATTAATTTTTTTGATTTAAATCAAACCCACCATACAATAAATCACAAATTATTGTGTAGGTATCATTGTTTTGTAGCTATGTTTATCGTAAATTTGCAAATTAGGACAGTTACAGAGAAAATTAATTTATGTTATTTACCTACTGAGTTGCAAGCTTAGAAAATAACAATTTATAGCATGTCAATTATGATTTTTTTTTAAAAATGCGTTCACTATAATATAATATGTTTATTGTATATAGAGTGGCGTCATCTAAGGAGGGGGGAGATTCTAAGTCCTAGTTATGTATGAACTAGTCAAAATGTAAAAGCCGATGGAACTGCAGCTACACTCATGTGATTGAAGTTGAAGGTGAAAAAGTTGCAAAAGTTAATCTTAAGAAATCGTTTAATATCGTTAGACCAGTTATACATCCTAACAGTTTCTAAATGTTGTAACTCGGTTCAATACAATTGTAAACACTTAAAATTCCTACGATTTCTATGGAAATATAAGCATTTAAAAGTCTGGAATACAATTTAAAAGCATTGTAAATTTATGGCTATCTAAGGGAATTTAAATTTTTAAATATATTTAATAAATGTATAGTTCTAATAATATGACTACTACTAGTTAGTTTCGTAAAGTATATTGTAAAAAACAATTACAACAAGATGGTTGGATGATATAGTACCGAACATCATTTGCTTTTTTATACAAACAATAAATGTAATAAAAAAAAAATAGGTTAAATAAACCTCTGTGCGATATAAATACGAGTTAATGTTATATTCATAATAATTACACCAACTACCCATACGGCTTTCGGATGCAAAAGTGTATCATAAATTATTTCATTCTCTTATTCTTATCAATAAGAATGCTCTTTTACTTTATATTAGTTTTTAAAAAAAAAATATGTGTAATTTTAAACATCAATTCATCATTACTAACATCCCATGATAAAGAACTTGGCAAATGATAAAGCTGAAGATCTTGTCTATAGTTTTCATGTCATAGATAATCAGAGCATCCGTACATAATCGATTAAGAAAAACAAGTTAAATATTGTGTTATATTATCAACATATATTTTTTCTGTGTAAATTTAAAGTTTGTTGATTGGTTTTTATTTTTCATTTATTTTAAATAAAAATATACGTTTTTACATGCGTTTTTAACCACCCCACCTAACCTGTCCCAGAAGACTAATCCCTCAAAGTAGTAGTAGATTGTACAGTGTTATCTGTGTAATACAATCGATTATAACCAGAGTACTGTGGAGTTTCTATTTAATACCGAAGTAAAAGTCAGGGAATCGATCATACAGGCGTGCGTGGATTCATACATGGTATACATTAATAATGTTCATTAAATTGTAATTGAATATTATAAAGGACGAAATATTCAAGTTTGGACATCGTAAGATAAGTTATCGCTGAGTAGTAGCCATTTTCTTACAAATGATAATAAAAATTCAAGCATTTGTAGAAATAAAAAAATCTTATTAGAAAGTAAATTAAGGTAAACGATGTTACAATGACTTGATCGGAGGCGTACAATTTAATACTACCATTGAGTTTGAATTTAAACAGTCTGTTTTATTTTCGTGATATAGTTTTGTTCTATTGGGGAAAACAATTAAATACCTACGTCTACCGGCACGCAAAGACCATTTGTCTGTATTTGGATGCCACTGGCAATACGGTCAAACAAGCAACGTCCAATATGCTGAGGAGATCGACGTATTGGTATGAAATGGTAAATGAACCTTTTTATAAATTCTTAATTATGCCACTATCACAATGTAAACGCGGAGGAAAAGCTAGAGAAATAATTGACGAAATCCATAAATTATTCTCAAGCAATACAGTTTATATTAAAAATTATATTCCTCAGAGTGAGGAGGCGGAATTAAACTTATAGTCTAGTACTTACTTCAGGGCAAAATAATGTTCTCAACAATTTAATATTTAATAATTGTATAGAAGCTATGAAATGTAATAAAATATTTATGTTTCTGATTCACGAATCCATGCCATTTCATCCCATCAACACAAATACTGAAGACCAAAAATACTACGATTCTTATTATACAATGCCTTATGAAAAATACTGTGCAGATACTGTTTCGAATATATTTGTCACAACAAGGAAAATTTTGTAGGAAAAAAGTTCCATTATTATGATGTACAACCTGGTAAAGGAAATTGTTGATGATTGTCTTTATACCTTCTATGTTATTGTACTGGGATATCCGAGCAAGTAGACGTAATCAATTGCCAGTAAGATGTTTATGAGTATTATCAACAAATAGTTTTACTGTATTAATTTACAATTTGCTGGATTCGTTTTTTTTCAATTCAATTATAAATTGTACCGTCTACATATGTATATTTGATATATTTTGTTGAAATGTATATTTATTATTGGTATCTAATTTATTATAAATAAAAATATACGTTTTCTACATGTGTTTTGAATATGAATTTGACAGAACTCTAGATTAGTTAAATTTTTTAATAACATCCTAAAAATGCTAATATTAATAATTGTATTCGGTGAAAATTATAAAACTTTATAAGTGAATTATTTACCTTTCTATACTAGATCTATTATAATTATATATTGATTTTTCAGACTATTGAGTTGTAAGTTCTCATTGTACAGAAACTTTTACAGCGTTTCAGATTTGTTGTGTCTTTTTGTTTTATTTATTAATGCGCAAACCATATTTTGAATCATATTATGTTATTTTTATGGCTCTCCAATATTTAATACTCTTATCGGCTATAATAAAATACAAACAATTAATATGAAAACCATGGGATGTTGCGTAATGACTTACATTTTACTTTTCTAGATACATTTCTAGAATATAATTTCGGTTTACGTTATTATATTTGTAAACTATTTCGGTTTACGTTATTTTAATTCGAAACTTTGTAAGTTTAGCGTTATTTACAATTAAAACGTTATTCGATTTATACATTTATGGTTTTTGGTAATTTAAACGTTTTCCTAATTTGTTATGAATTGTAATTAAAAAATTTAAACATAATACATTTTTACAATAAATACTGTTGGAATTTGAACCATGTATATGTACCATCTATTTTATAATATTCTAACATTAGGTATCATATTAGATTGGAGATGTACAGGTTAAAACAGTGCTGAACTTGGATGTTTAGGGACCTGGGACCTGAAAAATGACTGATGTCTGGGCCCTGCATTAACACAAATATATTTACAGAATAATTTATAATTATCTGATTACTGTGAATCAAATTTTAGTATTTGGTGGTATAAAAAAATCCAAAGTTTAGCGTTTAAAACGTAAACATTTTTCGAGTTTAATATTAGGAATATATCGAATATAATGAAACGTTATTGCCGTTATTTTTTTTGTTTGTCTTAAGATCTTTCACAACTATTAATAAAAAAAAAAAGAATTGGTTTTCTCTGGGCATCAACGATATCCAATATGCATTCAGAAAAAATGCTACACTTGACAATCGGAGAAGGTTGTCTGGTAGAAAAGTTGTATGCAGATAAAAATATGTAAATTGAAAAAAATTCTTAGTAAATAAACATTCTTCGATTCACCTAAATCTTTAACGTACCATTTATGTATTGAAAAGAAATAAAAAAATATATAATGTTTAAAGTATTAAAATATCAAAATATACTGTAAAATTAGTTGATTGGTATATATATTATTATTGCTAATTGGTATAATTAAATGCGATTTTCCTAATTATTTTTTTTACATAATCAACGTGAATATAAAAAAAACCTTAGGGAGAGGGTCCATCTCCATATATTATATTATTTACATTAGCTTCCTGTGGATTAACTTTTGAAACTTCAAAACCAGAAATAACATGAGCGGTGTCGCCGGTCCGTGCAACCTATTGATACTTAAAATGGCCGACACTAACAATTTGACTAGCCTATACAATACTCGGGAGGGGTAACCTCCACTCTAAATATTACCACTAGTTTTAAATATAACATTTCGGAATCTTTAATATAGTAAACACATTAATATAACACTAAAGAAAGACACGACGAGACTGTATAGCTGTAACATGTTCTAGCCTACAACTGAATCGGCGAAAAAATCTATTTTACTATTAAATAAATGCCTAATTCGACTCCACTTTACAAAAAGTATTTTACGTTAATCTTAAACAAAAACTAATATTACATGAAACCTCTTCAGTGAATCCCCTGGGCCTGATGAGTAGCTGCTAATGTCGCGATGTCTGTTTCGACGTTGGTTAAAGTTAATCAGAGATAACCTTTATTCCAAATATCCAATTGATTTCTTTGTGCTTCATGATGAGCTGAAACAGCGTTCAACGCCTCTTTCAACACCCTCCTCCTCCGAGAGACCGAAATGCCCCTAGGGCCGCCTACGCTTCGAACCACTGGTGTATAGGTATACAAAACGTTTTAAACACATCCGTTTAAAACAATATTAATTGTTATATCGACGAGGGTGACGATTTCCTTCGCGCAATCGTAATAATATAATATATTTGTTTTCATCTTACTCTGGTAAAAACGATTTGCCGTCGTCTATAAGTCGTATCGCACGGTTACTATATGTAAAAATTAAATTAAAATGTTAACTTTTATTTTACCGATCTGACTTTTATATAATTTTATCGACACATTTACAAAAAATGTATTTTTTTTTTTTGTTATTATTTTATTATGTCAAATTCATAATAAAATGAATACAGACATATACTATTTTGGTAAATATATTCGTGACTTACAGGGTGATTTACAAATTTTCCGCCCCACAAAATCTGAGTCCCGGGGGGTAATTTATTGTTATTTATAATACCGGGGTTATTTGGAAATCTAGGCATAATCTAAAATAGAATATAGTAATAGAAATATAATAGTTATAACCATGTGAAGTGTTTAGAACATTACACTTACCGGTTAGACTATTAGGCTGTAATACTACTAACACTAGAATACCGTATTACTTATTTTAAATGTACGAACATTGTATAAATAACTTACAGTAAATAAAAATACTGTTATACACTAATAACGCGTTACATTGTATTAAACAAGACGGCAAAACTGCAAAACATAACGTTTACTAATTACGCGCATAGACCCGTATGAAAAACGAAAACCGTATTTTAAACCTGTATTTCTGTCAGACGAAATAGAAAAGATTTCAGTTCTGGCATCGTAAATTATATACATTTTTCCGCCCTTAAAACTCGGGGCCCGGGGCATTTGCCCCTCTGGTAAACTCGCCTCTGCTTGTAAAATTTTGATATTAGTTAAAAGCAATCGCCCCGATTTAACCCCCCCCACCCCTGCCCACCACCCCTAAAATGCAACACTGATTATTACGTACGCTTTGACCTGTGTCATTTAACAATTTGATATTTATTTTTACCTAAGTACGTACGGCGAGTGAGCGATATTGTTCTAAACTACAGCATTATTATTTATGGAGTTTTACGCGATATGGATTAGAATATATGATATTAATTGATTATTATTTTATTTGTAATCTACTGTTAAGCAAAGACGTTTGTTCGAGATTGTTTTGTTTTTAGGAAGTGGGAGGAGTAATTTTGAAAATTTAACGAATTGCCCGCCGCCGGCGGACTTCAATTATAACCGCCACCGGCTAATACATATTTGTCGAGAAAAATAATAAAAATCACGCCGTTTATCGTCCATGGCGTCGTCGCGGACTACGTCACACGAGTAGCGCGAGCTCTCCCCCGCGGCGGCGGCGGCGACGACCAGGCGATTCCGCCGCAGTCGGCGTACGGTGTGCTCGCCACGCTGTCCAACTAGTCGGTGCACGTTCGTCCGGGCTGTCGGCGAAAACGCGCGCGAGTGTCGTTCCGGAACGTGTGTGTACGTATATATCGTTTTATTAACTAAATTATTTAATACGATTCTGGCGGTAAACCGTTTAGTCGACGTGTAAGTTTCCGATAAGCGAAACCGCACCGAAATCGTTTTCGTACCAAAACCGACCCCCAATCCTCCCTCCCCCCCCATCAACATTTTCCACATGCCCGTCGACCGTCAGTTATAGTCGTCACTCCTCGTCGCGACGTCATGGCGTGACGCTATACCGCGCGTGCCACCGCATACTTATGTGTATATATATATAAACCAGTGCCCGGGTATAGTATGCGGTGATCGAGTGGGACCCTGTAAATCGGCCGGGTGTTCGCGGCGCGCGCGATCGCGTATACGCGGCGACGGCGGGCGGCCATGTCGTTGGCGAGGCTGTCGCAGCAGCAGCGGCCCCGGAGGCGGTACCGGCCGTTGTGAAATTACCATGTCGCCGGCCGACACCATGTTGTCCGCGTGCGGCCGCGGGGCCGGTGCGCCGTGTTGGCTGCTCATCACCGTCGTCTGGTCGCTGCACGCGTCGGACGACACGTCGTCGGTCGTGGCGCTGACCGCTTTGCCGCCCGTCATACGAATAGGTGAGTGTGTTTATCGTCAAAATCTATACAATAATAACCGGCGACAAATCAAACGAATCCGTCATTCGAAACGGTAATGGGAGCCGAATCGAACGAGGAGAAATACAACTGGGAATTACAAACTCGCATAAAGTTAGGCGGGTAGGTACATTATTGGCCGGTGATTATTGTACTCAAATGTTTAACCAGTGACATTATTATTGGTACCTGAGTTGTAATTTTTCTATTCATATTATACATAGTATATACGTAAATATATATATAATTTAAGTATCTAGTGGCGTTACAACTGGGGGTTACACGGAGTCACACTTGGAATCACTGAAAATATCACAGGGTCGCACTAATAACAATTGGCGACCCCGAAAATCCTGTATTACCAAACGTCGTACATTCACAAATGCAATTTACAGTTTACGACAAATTAGAATTAATTTAATTTAACGATTGAAAAACGATATCAGTACCAACTTACTGCACTGTCAGTATAATAATAAATTAATTGGGATTTCGAGAACCGAAAAAAAGGACGTCCCCTCCATCTCACCACGAGTTAGGTTGCCTTAAAAATTATTCGCAACCCCGAGAATTTTATCCGCTATACGTATAGGTATACCGTAGGCCAATTACGTGACTAGGATTTTTTCAATGGAGGGAGGGTATCTGTAAAAAAACAGCCCTAGCTCCATTACACATTACTGAATTATATGAATAATTAATTCCCATTTATACGGTGTCTTCGGACACCCAAATCACCACCCCTTGATCATGCCCCACTGCTGTATATACCTATTATACGTTGGGTCCTTAGCACCAACTAAAAAAAAAAAAATCGTATGTATAAAAATAACAGTGTGAGGGAATGGAGAGTCCACTAACGAGTTACGAAAAAACCCAGAGCTTCCTCTTGTCCATATGCCTAGTTGCGCCTATGAGTGTAATACATAACAATATTATGTATATACGTATGCTACGTGTGTTATACAATATTATAATAATATTATCCGACATTTTTTTTATTTTTTGGATTTTTCAATTGCTTTTGATTTCCCCCTTCACGATTTCGTTCGAATAAGAATTTTGGACTAAAAAATAAAAATAAAAAAATAAATATTGAAGCATTGCACAATACACACCGTTATTAAATTATACCGAAAAACAATAAACTACCAAATAAAACTGAACACCTCCGCGAGTTTGTGAATACGTGTCAGCGTCACGTATTCGCGATGTCGTCACGGCGACAATTAACAATACTATAGACGGGCACCCAACTTTTAGAAATTTTTTTTCAAAATAGATAGTTTATAGAAAAAAAAGCTAAAACCTGATTTTTTGTCCAGCTGCGGTCTTGTAAGCGATGGGCAAATGCATCGTGTATTTTTCTGCCGGGCCGTTTCTGACTATTGGTTACGTCATATTCGTCGTGGGAAAAACATTAACGGTACGACAAAACGAAATATTAAATTATTATTCGTATGGGATACGCAGTTTTAATCCTCACGCCCACAAATCCCGTTTATATGCCAGTGCCCCCGAAATATCTGGGAAATATTGGTTTTTGAATAAATGCCCGGGCCTCGGAACGGTATGTATTTGTGGTGAAAAAACTGCCAGCCTCCGAAAATAAAAAAAAATCTCCGAGTACTCGCCTGATAGATGAGTGTCGAGCATTACAATTTTGCAGGGTACTATATAATATCGTTTGTTATCGTTCCGCAACTATATAGTTTACCGCCCGTTATCGTCGTCGACGTCAAAGTATGATAATCGTAACAGTTTTTTTCCCCCGTTAAACATTTCACCCTGTGACACGTCGAGAGTTTGTTTCGATTATTCGAGCGGATCTATACATACATAGTGGCAAACATTTTTGAGTCTTATCTAGATAATATTTTTTTTTTTTCGATGAAAATTTCGATATCCATCCGGAGTTGAAAAATAATTATATTTTTCAGCAAGTATTTAACTAGATAAAAATATACACTTAAAAAACCATTAAAAAGTTTGTGTTTTTATGACCCACAGTAGAACATATTAATTGTCGAACTGTACTTTAGTTAAAAAATCAAAGTTACTAACTATATATAGAGATTTACAGAATTATTATTTTTTTTTTTTTGGGAGGGGGGTGTGGCAATATAGTTCACACATACATATGTATACCGATGTCACAACAACTGGAGACAATACTCTCGATTTTTTTGATTTTTTTTTTAAACATTTTAAAAATATTGGCAAATTTCTAGTATAATAATTTTTGCAGGCTAAACAAAATGTACTATCTACTATACAGATTTATTTTATTTATAGTGTTCCGGCGATTATTTACGAAAATCTTGTGTAAAACATATTTTTTTTTCAGTAAAAGAATCGTTTATAATTTAATTTATAATATTTTTAATACTTCGCACATATTCTGCACTCTATCGACATGTGAACTTTTGATTTTCAAAAAGAACACCCACCCCTCCACTTAAACCAGATTCGAAAAGAACGATTTTTCTAATTATTTTGACACGCAGTTAAAAATTCAGATCACCGGAAGTGTAGGGAAGAGTTATCATGTGATAATTGATACGACATTTATTACCCTTCACCACTCCTGCGGTCCGTTGACTCTAAACCATGTATAGATGTCGGTATATGTGAATATTAGTGGCGTTTTTCGAATCGGTGATGAAATATTTAGGAGGGCGGGGTATCATTTAAAAATCAAATGTTAATATCCATTTAAGGTATAAAAAGGAGTAGGGGTAATATCATACAAATATTTTACCTCGGTAAATAAAATACAATAAATATTATTATTAATCTATTAATCTTTATATTATCAATTTATAGATTTGGTAGAATATACTCGACTTTACTCGTGTACTCGACTGTTGCACTTTCGAAAAATAAATAAATGTAGAGATAATTATTTTCAAAACCCCGAATATTTCCGATGGTTTGAATTTACAACAATAGATTGTGATTGTTTTACCACAGAACAATAGTAACACTATAGTATTATGATAACGATATTTATGTTTATTTTTTTTTGTTCCCCCTATTATTATTACGCAGTTCAAAAACACCGTAATCGCCTCACAACCAGTGGCGTAACTAGATAAAAAACTATAGGGGGCAAAATAATTTATTCACCAAAATCAAAACCACCAGGGCCGGTGTAAATATATTTGTTTGCTATGTATACAATATAATCAAAGACTTTATTGACTTAATTAAACAAAACTTAAAAAATAAACGAAAGAGTATCATCGTTATTTTAATGTTAGTTTTCTTACTTTTATGACCCAGACAATACGATAACGTTGACAATACGTCGACATATTGTAATACAGGAGAAACGTAAAATATATATAAACTTTTATGAACAATTCGAGGAAAAAAATATTTTTATCTCGTGAGTATAAAAAGTTAATTAATGTATTGCATTCTTTTTTTACTTTAGAATATTCAGAAATTTGTACTATTGTCATACTTGGGGGGGGGAGGGCAGGCAAATTTATACCTTTTCCTCCACGCAAAAATTTCAGTGAAAAGTCAAAAAAGTGGATCCCTTGCCCTCCTAGAGTTACGCCATCTTATCATAACCGTGATCGTATGACCATACATCTTGATAATAAAACTAATATTTAATAATAATAATAATAATAATAATAATATTGTTATTAGTCTAATAGTGTGGTAGTGCGATGATTTATAGTTAACGACAAAAAAAAAAAAAAAAAAATGATTAAATGGCCGATTACGAGTTATGTTCCGTTGCTTACTACGTTTTTAGAGTTGATCTAGTATTAGTCTCGAACAAATTATATAACTCGACCAAAAAATAATATTATTATTTGTAATTGTTTTATTGTTGCCGTATACATATTTCGTCCAATGTGTTTCCATTGTAAAAACTATTTCGATTTACAATTGTTATTATTATTATTTTTTTTTTTTTTTTGCGTAAAAGAAGAACGAATCAAAGGAACGGAAATCTCAGTTTCTTTTTTTTCTACATAAAAGGATTTCGTTTCGTTCCTGGTTCTTTCTCTTTTCGTAAAACGGAATCCGTTTCGTTTAGTTCCGTTGCTTAAAAAAAAGGAACCGTTCCTCGAACGAGTTTGTATTATTGTCGTGGACGGAGAGAGAACAAGAAAATAATCACTGTAAACCATGTCAGACTGAATAATAATAATAATAATAATATTAGATCAGTGATCGTGGAGAAATGTAAGCGTGTATAGGGCCGGGAATATAATCCATTGTGTAGCGGTCGCGCCCGCGAAGAAAGAATCTATATTATAAAAAAAAAAAAATAATAATAATAATAATAATAATACTGAATTAATTTTCAAAATCCACCGGATAATCAGACACGCGTTTAAATTATATTTGTACAATGGACGTCGCGACGCTGCGTACACTCGGCGCATATCGGTCTCGGCGGTAGTCGATTATTGTTGGTTTACGAAAACGCGGACGACGATGACGACGACGGGTCCTCCTTATAGATTTGTTCAGTCATTAGTTTGTACAGCGCAATTATTATCGTTACTGTATTCCGTAGTGGTTTTTTTTATTATTATTATTTTTTCTACATTGTTTCCCGCGGAAATCACGATAGAACCCCTCTCCCCACCGCCCGGGCACAACAATATCTGCCAACAATGTATACAGCCATTGTATTCGTTTCGTCCCCCAGCTGTAAATATATACCTATATATATATATATATATATATATATATATATATATATATATATATATATATAGTTTTTTTGTTTTTTTTTTTTTTATATATAAACATTTATTACGCTGATTTCGATAGCCGCAATAGTGTAAGACCGATCCGAATAGGCCCTCGTATTAAATAAATACGCAACTATTATAATCTATAATATAACTACTACACTAGACACGCTTATTTACCATTTTAATAAACGAATAAAATATAACATAGCGGCTCGTAATATATATATATATATATATATATATATATATATATATATAAGTGCTCGGCTAACTGCAGTTAAATATACTCGAAACGTTTTCGTAAATTATCGTCTGTCGGCCCATTTAAATTATTTCGGTATTATACACACACACGCGCGCGCGCGCGCGCATACTAAAAATAAAATATATAGGTACAATTATAATACTCTGACTTTGACCGTGTCGTTGAAAAAATAAACAAAAAATTTATTACGTATATAATAATATACGGGTTTTGTTTTATATATTTTTTTTTTTTTTTTGTTGAAAACTATTACGTGACAATCGTTTCGTCCGCTTGCAGCGCGCTACGCGCAACAGCACCGGCGGTTTTTGTAATTTTTTCCGAGTCCTTCGATATTACGTATCGGCTCACGGTAAATTTAACGTAAAAATAAAAAAGAAAAAACATATTGCTCTCTTACTTACGCGACGCGTTAACGTGAAACACTGAATTTTATCAGGTAGTGCTTTAACACGCAATTCGTATTCATTTGCCAATTGTTTTAGTTTTTTTTTTTTTTTTTTTTTTTTAAATGTCAATTCACTGTGGCGGCGTCCAAATCCCCCGATCCTCCGGAAAACCACCACCGATAAATAGTATAACTATTGCATTATATGTTTTCGGTATAAAAATACAGCAACGAGAAGATATTTATTACTATAACTTTGATGGTGTTTTCGAAAATTCTGCTAGTATAAAGGGGAGAAAAAAAACAGACGATATAACAGCAATTTATCAAAGTTTCTATTATGCACATGCAAATATAAAGAATTCGCCAAATGTATATGAGAAATAGATCGACTAATAATAGTTTCAGACGACATCGACAACGAATGCGGGACGTTTTTTTTTTGTTGCTAGCGTTCCGATTTAAATGTATAATTGTATTATATATATATATCGATCGGAAAATGTAAATTTCATTTCACCGTTGCACGGCAGTCATAATACAAACATTTCCAAAAGGACAAGGAGAAAATATTAAAAGTTACTGTACAAACAATATGTTTAAACGTAATTACGAACGAAATCGTCAACGCAATATTTACCTCTATATATCGTTTTAAACGTTCGGTTAATGTTTGCTCAACCCTTTTAACAATGGCCGCGGCAGGCACTGCGTACAGCGGTTAATTCGTCGGTTAATTATAATATATTTTTATATTCGGTGTAACAAAAGAAGCGAACCGAGACAAAAGTGTCTATGGCAATTGACTCGAGAGCACAAACAAATATTGTATATATATATAGTTAATACACATATAGCTCGATCACCGAAATCATCGCGTTCATACGTAGGGCGACTATTACGCGGACGATTTTCGGCCAGTTTTCTATTTGTCGATAACAAACGTGTAAACCGCGTAATATTGCGTCATGATTATTATGATAAATCGAGAAAACTATTATTATTCAGTAACCCCCGTACCGACAACAAAAATAGTTGAGATTTTGGTACCGACTATATCAATAACCGTTTAGAGGTTGAATTCGGGGATACCCCCAAAAAAAAGAAAAAAAAAAAAAAAAGTCTTATTCCGGGACATTTCCTACCCGGGTGCCGCCGAATTTCAGCCAATTCGTCTCGGTCGTTACGCCGCGATTGAGTAACAAACATACATATATACAAGCATTCGCATTTACAATCTATTTATGGACTTAATATAATAAACAGCTAAACTTAGTTTGTGATTTTTTTTTTTTATGCAGGGGTAATCTCTGTAACTACTGAACCGATTCTAATATTTCTTTCACCAATAGAAAGCTACACTATACCCGAGCAACACTCGGGGATAAATGCTATATTATATTCCGGAATTCAACCCCGAAAAGGTTGGCTCCCTCGGAGTTAATGGTATTTTTAATAAGAAAAGCTGATTATTTTCGCTGATCTATATGAGCTGCCTTGGCGATTTAAACTGAAAAATAACAGTTGTTATTTACCTATTTAATTTAGTTGTCACGAGTAAGAGAATTGTTGCGTATTTTAAAGAGATTAAAAACATATGTAAACAACAACAATGTTTTGAAAGTTTAGTACCATTTACTGACAGTTCTGGATGACCAAAATCGATTCGTGCAGAACCGGACGATTGCAGACAGTATTGTATAATATAATAAGTAACATTTGTGTAATTCAAAATTTTCGAGGCAGGTTAAAATCGTTTTCGCCGTTTCCTATCATTTAAAATTCAATGTTGAACGTCCACAGCGTTTAAATACGATTCAATATCGTTTCGCATAGATATTATGTATATATTAAATTCCTCTATTTTAGAATTACACTGGTAAATAAAAAATTTTTTTTAAAAAAACCTGTACGAAACCTCGTATATATCTCAAAACTATTACGATTTCCATATTATACCTAACTACCAATTTACTGCAAAATATAATATTTTTAAACAGTTTATATTATTATGGTACTCGATTTTTTTTATCTCTTCATTCCAATGTATTATTATTGAATCGTAAATATTTCCATGGCCAAACACATACGGTGTATGATACTCAAAATATATTTAAACATAAGGAGAGCCAAATTATTCCGCGAGCATTTCTACGGAGTGAATGCAACTACGTAAATTTGCATGGCATTTGAGGTATTTAGTTTAGAAACCATTGAATAGACGAAAATTTCCACGGGGAATCCATATAATATAAGAAACGGTTTTCACATTAAACAGAAAAACCGATTGCCAATTATCGTATTTAAAATCGAATATATCTACCGATTACGCTTTAAGAAATACGAAACGGGAACGCGTGTTAAAAACTGTCTGGTAGAGCCGATTGTCGGGATTAATGATAATTTTATTCTCGTGCAAATTGATAACACATTTTTGTATTAAAAATTTTAACGAACAGCACTTCGTTATCATAACGGAGTTACAACAAAATCCCGTGCTGGAGTAGGTTATCCCTACATACACGCTAGGAATACAATATTATCGTTCGTAACGAATTGGCGATGAAGTTTTCGACAAATATGAGTGGCTACAGTTTACCGACAGAAGTAAGTTTGCCGTCCGTACAATGACAAAAGTTAAAATATTGATATTATAGATTGTCGTCACGTTCTCTAAAAGCTCATTCAAAAACATTTCCCACTGTCGGTTATTGGATAATATGATTATTGTATATTAGTGTGCACCGAGGAAGATAGGAAGGCCGGACAAAATATTTATTATCCTATATTTATTGTCGTGGTAACAATAACGTTTATAAGATAATGGGCAAAAGTTACGGCTATTTAAACAAATGAAAAACCGTCATAACTGTAACTTTACTTTGTTTGACGATTAAAAAAAAAAGAAAAAAAATAGCTGCACGCAGCCCTCGACAAATATTCTCCATTTTAAATGCTGTTATTTTCGTTTGAAACTCCAATTTCAACCTAAATGCCGCAATATTTACGTACGAAGTAACGTGAATTTCTTATGTTACACTGAGACAGTAGATCCAGGCGTGACGTCATCTTAATATTTTTATGTGTATATGGAATTTTTTTTTTTTTTAACAATTAATATTATTGAATCTATAAATACACCGCTAAGGTAAACGTTTTCAGACGTACATTTCGTGTACTTATACAAGTACTCGACGCGTAGTGAAGTATCATAAATTATTTTCACTCGGCATTTAGAGAAGTTTCGCTTACAAATTGATTACAGCTGATGTTTATACAGTTTATCGTGAACTTTGTGTCGAAATGTTTATTCCGAGAGCGTAATATCACTTATTGGTTAATTGTCACGAGACACACGGAGGCTTAGCACGAACGTTTCGAAACACGAAAGAGCACAATGAGTTACTTAAATTTATAAAACATGCGCAACAAAATATTAATCTTTTATCGCCAAAGTCTTAAAGCACGGGTTTTATTATACGGTAGTATGTTACAAAAAATAATTTCCAGTAACTTTATTCAATGTAATAAATGTCCAATTTTTTTACTATCTTATATAGATATAAATATAAAAAAATAAAAACCTATTAAATTCTGGTAACTATCGTAAATATTTTTAGCGTGTTTTCTTAAATTTAATATTAAGAATATTTTATTGTTGTACTCGCACTTCGCTCCGGCATCTAGACAGAGTTTCCGACACTTGTCGCTTCGCTCCATGCGTGGGACCGAAGAATCGAAATTATACAGCAGTTCAAAGTACGGTCAATTATTATCCGATAAGGTTACGATTGAGAACTTTGTAATATGTCTTGTGAAAAGTCTAAAGAAGTCAGTTTTTACGCTCGTAAAATACTATCTCCGGTTTGTCACAGGTACTACTGATAATTTCTCGTGTCTATAGAATTGTTATTAATATACACCGTACAATTTCGACCGGGAGTGAAATAGTAGATAGATAAATTATGTCCAAAAAATAATATCCAACACATAAACAATTTGGACGTTTTATCCATACATGGACGTCCTATTATTTTAGTTTTACGTGACTAAAAAAAAATGTTGACCATTTTTTTATTTTTTTTTATATCAATATTATTTTCATATCAGTAATAAGCGAGATTATTTCAAATGACTAACATAAATTCTGCCCTTTTAATCCAATGATTTTTATCCCCTTGCACACTTTTTCGTGCAAAAATTGTAAAAGTTTTTTTGGGAAAACATTTGAAATTTAAATTTAAATTCAAAGAAAAAAAAATAAAAACTTAATAAAAACACGTTAATTATATCGTTTTATTATATTAATATCGAGATAGGTGTCTCATGTATTAATTTTTTATTCGAGTTCAGTATTGCATATCTTGTTTAACGAGTATATTTTTTTTTAACAAATATATATATATATATATTTTTATTATTATTGTTTTTTTTTGAGTTGTATTTATAGTTAATACGAATGTTTAATCCACTGTTGTATTATTCTGTTGATTGTGTTTAGTCTACGACGGCGACGCGCAAAATAGGCGATCATTATAATAATCTAGCGGGGCACCGATAAGAAATTGTTCGTCAGTTTTTGTGTGCCAGTGTCCTGTATTGTCGTTTATAGTACTTGACTGAAGCGCTATTTGTTAGAGAACAATATCTATTATTAACTGATGTAAAATATAGAGGCGGTGCCTCTGCTGTGCTCGTGGTCTCGTCTACTAAAGTGTACCATAAACAAATTGTATACGACAAGAATGTTCGGAAAAACACCGCTAAAATCGTTGCAGACCGATAATTCCTCCCGCGTGAAAATGTCTCCATCCCACGAATTAAATCCCGACCACACCGCCCAGTGGCGTAGCCGGAGAATTAGGCGATCCTATGGGCAGGAGAACTTTAAATTTTGCGCCATAGATCGAATTGTTCCTTGGTTACATTTATTTTTAATTCGTACCGCGGTGCAAATTATAGAGATTTAATCTACTCGGCCGTCAATCCAATGCTTCGAGTACAAAATGCACAAATAATATTTTTCCAAAAAAATACGCAATGCCTACTGTGTTATTGGTACAAATTACGACTACGGTTTCGACACCAAGTATAATAATAGCGAACAATGAAAATACTTATCGGCGGCAATGGGAAACGGGGAGAACGCCGGAATCGTCTGCACCGTGACATATATTTTTCTTAACGTTTTATTATATCGGTGGCTTTAAGAGGTTTCTACTAAATAATTTGTACAAATCTTTAAATCGATATTTTGTTGGCGACGCCGTCGTAACTTGCGAAAGGCTCGACCGATTTGGCTAATGTTTTTTTTGTTGTGTTCGTAATTGCCAGGAAATGATTTTTATGAAAGAAAAAGTCGGAAATTTGGATGGTATTTTTTTAAAATGTCTTCCTTTTGGGAAAAACATTTATGCGTTCAATATCATTAATACGTTTTGAGGGAATCTATCATTGCTTAGTTACCAAAAAACGTTGTATTTTTTGTTTCGTTATTCTACATATATATATATATTAGCGAAATATCATTCAATCGCTCACCGATCGACGTCCAAACAAATCCGCTGGACTTAGAGACTTGATATTTTGGTGGTGTATATCTCGTATGGTGTTGGGGTGAGATAAGAATGAATTTTTGGAAATGTATCCTCTAAAGAAGCGTTTGCACATGAATTTTTGCCGAAATTCAATTTCCTGGTTAGTTTGGTAAAACGGATGAAAAAAAAAACAATTGTTATCATTATTAACATAAATTGAGTTTGTCACGGACAAAAAAGTTCTCTATTAAAAGAGATCAGCTGACCTGGAAACGCTTTGCTATTGCTATATACTGCTGTTGCTAGATCATTATATATTTATAGTCCTATCCATGGCACTGTTTAAAAAAAAAAAAAAGGGTGGAAAGTGGGTAGTCCACCTTCGGCAGACTACGTTCTACTTTGTCATTTCAATCGCTAATCAACAAAAATAATTGAAGACAAAATTGAATTAATTCAGAATTTCATTTTTTTTTTCGCTGTGTCATAATCGGTTCGTTCATTGCAATGCTTTATGGTATACGACATTTTTTTGTTTTATTGTCTGGCGCGTAAACAAACAAAGCTGATGGTTTTACGTGTTTTCACTTATTACCGTAGATACCCGCACAGCACAAGGATTGGACTACAATAATTAATAACAGTTTTTTTTTCATCCGTATTACTAAGGTTACCAATAAATCAACAAAAATAATTCGATTATTGTACTAAAAATATCTAAAAACCGAATAGGGGGTGGATATCAATAGCTGTAAACATTCTCCGGACAATGCGGAACATTTTGAAAAATACCCGCGTAAAAATGGCTCCAGTAGTTTTTGTGTCTATTAATCTCATACAGACATACATCCAACCATTTGTATGTATATAGGTAAAAGTCAAATACCCCACCCACTCATTCGCTGATCAATGCCGATAAAGAGATTAGCGATAAAATAATAATAACAAAAAAACCACGACGGGACCGACAAAGTAGGACGAGGGGTAAGGGGTTAAATCTACGGAAAATTCAAATTTTTCACGGGCAACGCTGTGTGGGGCATTTAGTGTTTAATAAAAACACGACATTAATAATTAATTGTCGTTAAATTTGGTAAGTTTTAATCGATTTATCGTGTAGTAAAATACAATTTTTTTTCCAAACGATATTTCAATTCCTTGTAAATATAATAAAAAATTATTGTGTTCTATTTCCAGTCTCCGATATATTTACTAGATTGCATGTCTAGACGGTAATGGCACGGACTCTTCCAGTCTACATCTCGATAAGGGTTCATCTATTGAAAATATTCGAATTAGATTTAAAGAAAATAATACAACACACTAGACCAAGTGCAAATGTGTGTTTTTATTTCAATGTAATACTCATCTTGTTTATGGAATTAAATGAAGGACAAAGCAAATTAACGCTCACTTTCTCGGCGAAAAAAAAAAACACTATATATATTCGTCCGTGTCTCCGTGATAATATATTTATGGCGCATAAACGGAACCGTATTGGTGGATGATAACACTAGCACTAAATTATAACCAGTGAATAGTTTTACTCGGGTTTTAATGCGTTAAAAAAAAAAAAAAATTGATTAAAAATAGACTGATGATTGTGCCAACGAAATATGAATAAATGGCCCGGCTCGCGCGAATTGAATTTGCCGGTAGGTTTTGTCTGTCGGTTGACACTTTGACGGAAACAGTATTTTTTTTAATTGGAATTATTTTACAATGAACGCACCGCCAGCGACGGTGTCGGCGTGTCTAAGGAAAGGAGGCCCAAAGGGACGTTTCCCCTCGAAAGTTCCCGCGTGGGACGTTGCAGAGAGACCGCCGAAAAACTTCATATACCCAATTATTGTAAAAGATTTATTTATGTGATTGAACGCATTTTTTTTTTTTTTTTTTTTTTTTTTTGTAACGTATGAGAAATTTTCCGAGTAGTTATAATCATAGTGATAAGGCCTCACTAACTGTATTACGACATGCCGCAAGTTAAATGACTATTTCGTAACAATGCCGCCATATCGCGTTTAACAATCTATATTAAAGTAAAACGTCATAATTTTTTTATTTTTTATTTTTTTGTAGTCAAATTATTAGTGCTTTACAAACTGATCGCGAAATATTATATTCGTTTCCGATTAAGATTTCGCGATTAATAAAACAGTTTTATTTCTTTTTTTTTTTTTTTTGTTTTTCCTTATCTCATTTATTCCGAATCGTTTTACCTGTTTGTTTAAAAAATAATCGTTGTGTTTAAGCTGCGCCGGGGCCGAATAGAAAACGGAATGGAATCGACCCTACATAATCTTATTTGTATATAGGGCTGTATATTTCAAACTTTAAGGATGTTATAGTTCAAATCCCTGGTGATACTGTAATATACGTGTCCGTATACACACACGCACATTTATATATATAAATATACAGTCACAATGTGAGGGCGGATAAACAAACAACTTTTGTTCGGACGTTTTTTTTTCCCCCTTCCCGTTTCAAACAAAATCTACTTTGCACAAGAATACACAATTTGATTGAAGAGCATATCATGCGATGTTATTCTTCGGCAAGATTAGACTATAACGAATTTGTGCCCCGAATCTTGGAAGCCAAGTTTGGTGTATCGAATAAATAAAATAAAAAAAAAAAAGAAACAAAAAGTTTATAGCTCAAAAAAAAAAAAAAAAAATATATATATATATTATATTTCTGTTTTAATAAAAATAACACAACACCGCTTGTCTGCGTTTGAAATTCATCGTCATCGTCGTATTATTATTATTATTATTATTTTATTAAAATATAACAAGATTATCCGACGACTGTACCTTTACACTAAAGTGAATTAATCACATCGTACGATATTTTTTTTTACTTTTGTCGAAAGACAAAGAGCTGATATTATAATATCGATTAAAAAACTATAATAAAGTTACATAAAAAAATATTTATTTTTAAGAGAATACTTATTTTAAATATTGTTCGTTTGACCACTCACTCTGTGCAGACGATCGGAAATAAAATTACTTATATTTAAAAAAAAAAAAAAAAATAATAACCCCATTTCTGAAAATATAAGATTGAAATTATAACGGAGCTCCGTTGTAGGAGCTAAAATCATTTACATTTTGTTTTTAACAAGACGAATATATTTACTATTGCCCTCTGGTTTAAATATACATTTTTTTTTTTTTTTAGTTTTTGTGCTTTTACTTTAAAACCAAAATGATGTGTGTTTTTATACTTGGCTTGCGCAAACACGTTTTTGTCCGTTAATTGGACTGAGACAGCAAATGCTCTAGCGTCCTCCTAATAAAATTAAAATTCATCGAGGAACATTTTATTAATTGTTTGCGAAAAAGAATGTCGTTTTATTTTTAAAACAGCTCAACAAATTGCAATATTATTTTCCGTCCATTTTATCATAGTAAATATTATACTAATAATACCTATTACTTTGTGTCGTATCATTTTTTATAGCCGTTTGTTATAACACTCATAACGGTAACGGGACATTTTGATCAATTTTTTTTTTGGGGGGGGAGGGGGGGATAGGTGCATTTTAATACGTTTAAAAAATTTCTAATCGGATCGAAATGTTTAATCACCCGGTGGCGTGCAACCATATAGCGGTAATGACAAAACGGAGAAAAAATTACAATTTTTAACAAAACGTCGCCCTCAAAAATCCTCCCCTCCCGAGACAATTTGATCCGGTGGGGGACATTTTGATCAGGTTAGAAAATGTATGATTTTTACAAAATTTTCCCCCCGAAAAACCGGATAAAAATGTCACCTCATAATGAATAACGGACATATACTCGTATATACATAATATGTATTACAAATATTGGATTAAGCCGAATTTGTAAATTATTATGTAAAAAGTTCAAACACTCCTTTAGTAATTTTATGATTAAAAATTAGTTATAAAATCCAATGGCCACCTGATAGTGTTCAAATTACATATCGGACGTGTCTGAATTTGGGACCAACACGCCGCGGTACAGATTTCAAACCTGCACAAAAATGTTGCAAATAAATCGCTAAAATTTACCAACTCGTTTCTATCACACGGAATAAAAGTTTTTTTTTTTCTTTGCTGTGCCAACTTCACGGTGACATTACCACTTTGTGCTATAGACTTTAAAGTTTTTAAGGAAATTGTTTGCAAAATACTAGCCAACTTCACGATAGGTAGGTGAGAATTTCCATATAAAATATTAAAATCTGACAAACATAAATATGCATGGTTGTCGAATACGCGACCATGGTGTTACGCGTCGTTCCGTATAATGTGGTAGGGATTATGGAAACTTTGAAACCTCACAAAAAAAAAAAAAAAAAAAAAAACATCTGAACACCCAGAGTGCTGAGTGGTTTATTATATGTATATTCGATTTTTTTTGTAATGGAGTAACAGTAGTAAAAAGCTTCATTAACCCCTTCACAGACGTACACTCGTGAACACATAGAACTACACATAAATACTCTGTAATTTTCGGTTTTTAATAATTCGTTTTTCCAAATTAATTATACTGTTATGACGCGACCCGATATACGAGCGTGTAGTATTATCACAATACATTATTTACACACGGCATAAAAATTGTGAAACCATTACACTTTGTTTCATATTCACGAACAATGCCAACGGATACGTGTAAAATGTGTTAATATATTTTGATTTAGAGGTTAAATTTAAAAAAATGCCGTTATATTGATTATTGTGTATACATTACCGTAATGCATTGTAGTGTTATTTATTTCGGGTAAAAATCCGACGGTGGCTATATTATTCGAAGAGCCATCGGGCAACATTTGTTAATCAAATATATTTTCCATACACAGCGATAAACTAAAATTCTATCTTGGTATTATCTTATTAAAAAATTAAAAGCTACATTATAATATAATATATATATATAAGTTAATTATTTTAATAACTTAGTTAAGTTATTAAACTAATAAAAAAAAAAAAAATAAAAAGGAGTAGAAAATAACTTACACTATACTTAGTTTATTTTTAATAAATAGTTTTTACTTGCCTTGATTAGTTAAAATTTAAGTTATTTACATTTTTATATTAAAATAAAACAAATTTTTTTTTAGACGAAAACTATGTATTTTTACTTGAAGTCATATGGCTACCGTGTCATATGGCTGCGGTCTATGTGATACCCACACGAGTCAAGTCTATATGACAGTACAAAATATGTTTATGAGTGTAGATTAAGAATGAGTTTTAAAAAAATATCTTTAAACATTTAACTTAAGATAAGTTATTATTTCCTTGAAAATGTGTAACTTAACCATTTCACGTTCCGTGAGGACATTTATTTTTTTAACCAATGAATGTGATAAACAATAAAAATGCAATTTGAAGAAAATTGAATCAGAAATGTAAGTTAACTTGGTAACAAAAAATTCGTTTATAATTTAAAACTACCTTTATCTTGGCTAAATTGTTTTTTGTTTATTTTTTTGGTTATTTAGGAAAACTTAGTTTTTAAACTGATTAAAAAAATCGGTTGACTTTGGCTTTGCCAAAATTTGACGAAACCTACGAACAATTTGTGCATAAAATTAACGATTATTAGTCATCAATATCCCGTATTCGAATGTCTATTACTCTGTAATATTATCTACGTGCCGTTTTTAAAAATTATTTTAACAGACTTGTATAGTAAGTATAGATACGGAATATTTTATATTCTTGAAAACTCGAGCGTTATATTATATACAAGACGGATTTCTGTCGGTAACGTACTAGGTTTTTTTTTTTTTAAATTTATTCTTTACGAAGTACTCGTACTGTACTTTGACAAAACCCGATCACCAACATATTGATTGCGAAAACCCATAGGTTTACATATCAAGGGACTACGACCATACGCCGTCACCGCTCGAAATTATGTAACCGTTTTCAGATTAAAATATAATATTTACAACTTATGTAACGTGAAAGTATTTGATTTGACAGAGGTCTACAAGGTGGTACTCGCCGGGTCACAGATATATTCGTTTTGTAAACTTTTCTTTGGTTTTTTTTTTTCATTGTTCTCGAAATATTGATGGTTATTAAAACGCAGGGACTATCGTCGGTCGAAAATTTTTATTATTATTTTTTTGTACGGGTAATTCGGTATGTAGGTACTCCTCAAAGCGGCTTATAAAGTCAAAATTATATTATCCCGGGGAGTATTGTACGCGCATATGGTTATCAATTCAGAAATAAATTACTTAACAAACGTGTCGTATCAAATCGAAAACAGTGCAGTGGAATTTCGATAAAACCCTACGGAAATCCCGTCTTATTACCGAAAATACTGCCAAATGGCGCAGATATACGTGTACCTATATTTGTTCTGTATTCGAAATTTGAACCGATGATTATAATATTCGTTGCTTCTCTTTCCGATAATGGTATAGGATCAGTAGTGATATTGACAGTGTAGGGAAGGAAATAATACAATACACCGAACTAAAGCGGAATGGCGTAAGACCAAAATAATAGAATAAAATTCCTTTCATCCGATAACAAAACAATGATTGCCAATTATTTTTGCTGCGAGCATCATAAAAAATTTTCAGCTATAGTCTAAATTTCGACTATTACACAGCGTCCGCCGATTTGCCGATATTATTAAACTATCTATTATTATCATTCTATAACAGTTAGTTTTCTTTTTTTCTTTTTCGTGTGCCACTTTTGAACTGAAATTATATTTTTGACTAAAATTAGAGATGAAAACAGGTTTTTTTTTTTTTTTTAAATGCAAGTATTATTACCTTTGAAGGGTTAATAATATTTAGCCCTCTAAAGCAATTTCGTTAATAGCTTTTATAATGAGCTTTTAAAACAAATTAAAAATAATTTTCATATCGTATTGTGTATAAAAAATTAATTACAGTTGTCTATAACGGAAATAATATTTATACAAAAATGTTTACATTGAATATTATATAAGACAATGTATTCATTTAATATCTATATATCTACATAAAAAAAAAAAAAAAAAATAATAATAATAATACTACAAATTTGTTGAAAATGATACTAAAGAAAAAAAATAAAATAAAAATCTTTAATATTTTTGTTCAGAATTAATTTTAAGACTGTAGTATTTTTTTTTTTAAAAAAATATTAAATATATTATAAACTTTTTTGACTCTCACTTCCGGATATTAAAAAAAAAAAAAAAAAAAAAAAAAACTATATATAATATATAATACACTCCTGTATAGGGTTTTTTACGCATCGTGAACGAGTTTTATGTGTATTTTTTTTATCTTAAAAATTGCTTCGGAGATAACGTCGCGGGCCTATATAGTGGCTGTTTTTTTGGGTACATTCGCTGCGCTGGCACAATTTCAACGAATAGACGACTACGCGAAACCTTTAGTAGCCTACGATAATTATTATTGTCGATAAGAGTGTAATATTATGCGTGTTTGCCCATACGCGCCAATAAGTACACGGACGTTTCGATTTTAATTTAACGATTTTAACGAATTCCTAGCCACGGCATGCGGCGGTTTTGATAATAATTCCGGACTGTTGCCCCGAGATCCGGGTGCCCGAACGCGCGTCGACGGCATAATTTTATTATTTTTGAAACTCTAACAATTTTTTTTTTTATATCTGCGGTTCCCAATAGAAGACGGCGGTGCCATTTTTTTAGACGAAAATCAGCCGCGGTGCCCGGCCGTGAAAACTCCGAGAAAGTTTGAACTTAAAACGCTTATTAGAACAAATACCGACACAATGTCGGTAATAATTTTTTTTGTTTGTTACCATTCGATGCAAATTATGATGATTCTCGGGTCAAATCGTTGTGTATTTTACCTCTACCTAGAAAATTTCAAATATTTATCAACAGCCTAAAATCCTTGAGAATATTTTTGAAATTGCATTACACCTAGAAAGTGCTAATATAAGTATTCGGTAAACATTTCACGTTGATTATCACTGAATTAAAACAAAAATACCGAATCGAAATCAACAGAAAACGTTATTGTGTTCTTTTTTTTTTTTTTTTGTCCAGTTATTCCCAATTTTATAGAAAAGTGTAAGAACACCAAATAGACAAAACGTTTGTGGAAAACTAATTCAGAAAATCTTAATGATTGAAACAAGATTTCTGATTGAAAAGTTAATTACAAACAGGAAAATAAAATGCACGCACCACAGTTAGGGTGGGTCAAAAAATGTATTTTTTTTCTTCAATTCATGACCCGGAAACCCGACAATTTCTTTTTAAACCTATCTGTAGTATTTTCATACTAAAATTTTAGCTGTAATTCAATCAGTAAAAGATGGTGCTCAGGCGCACTTAAATTTGAACGATTGTAATATGTTTAATATGGTTGTTTTTCTCTCTCCCGATATTGCGAAAAAACAAAAGATCAATAATATTACCGCGTTATCATTTGGCGTATCCTCTGCGCACGTTTGATCTGTTGGGCAATTTGTATTTTTAGCGATTTTCGTTACAGGTTGTTGAAACCATACCCGGGCACACTCCGCTACGAAAACGGGGGATCGCCGATTTCGCGTTAATATTTTTGTGGTGGGCGCCTGTTATAGGGACGTCCGCGACGGGGAACAATCGCGTGCTTCCGAATATCAAATATAATATTGTGTTGTACCGGAGTAAAAAGACGAGAACAACAGAAAGAAAAAAAACCCGACAACAACCGTCGTTTTTAATATAGTGGTATGTATTTTCGTCCGGAGGCCGCCACCCCGGATTCGGCGACCGACGGCTATAAACAGAGTCGTCTTCGGTTTTGCGGGGGACTCGTTAAAATTATTGTTATTATATTGACTAAGGCAATTGCGCGCCAACGCTGTAGTAATAACACTAACGCCGTAACGTATCGAAATAAATAAAATGAAATAGTTTTTAAACTATAATAGTGTTATATTCTTATCTAGTTTCGGTATAGCACGTAGAGCGTTAATAGTTTTCCCGGGGAGAAACGCGAATATAATGGCGACGTGTACGAGCTCCGCGCCGTATGACAACGACTAAATACAGGGTGCGGCAGAGCCGACCGACGAGTTTTGATGGGCTATAAACAACGAACAGTAAAACTTGGAGAAAAGGTTTTTTTTATTATTATTTAAATCAGTATTCAATCCCATTTTTAAAAATTCTTTTGTTGAAAATTATATCTCCAAGATGGCGGCCGTCAGCATTGATACACTGTTGTAGACGATCTCTGAAGCTCTCATATGATTTTCGGCACAATTCGACTGGTATGGCCTCGACTTCCTCGGTGATTTTATGTTTAATTTCTTCTATGGTATGTGGGCGATGTCTGAAAACCTTATCCTTAAGGTAGCCCCAGAGAAAAAAATCACACATGCTTAAATCTGGGGACCGTGCTGGCCAGCAAGAAGAAGAATTCTCCTCCAAGAACGGTCTGAGATTCCCAAAACTACAGCGTGTTTCCGGGCTGAGCGTCTTGGTGACTGCTCAATTGACTCTCTAACCAACTGCACATTGTCGGGGGTTCTTACCGTTCTGGGTGCTCCGTGTCCAAGTCTACTTAGTGTACTTCCAGTTTCTTCCAATTGCCGTATCCACAATTTGATAGTGTAAGCAGAAGGAACAGATTCGGCACGGGGAATGCCGAAGTGTATACGAAAAGCCCTTTGTGTAGCGATCATAGAATGATTATTTTCGTAATACGCACGCACGGCGAAACCACGATGTACACCAGTCCGGACCACGATTACGAATAAAAACGGCATTACCGTACAATTCAAACTATACCACTTATAAAGGCCTGCTCTTATCTTATCACAGGCTAATGACCTCATTAAACTCGTCAGTCGGCTCTGCCGCACTCTGTATTATACAGGGCGGCGCACACGAAACTGCCGATTATCTCAGTAGTTATTAATATACGAATTCTTACTAAATATTTATTAGTATAAAATACAAAATTCCGTTTTGTAAGCAATGGAACAGTGGAGTGGTAAACACCGTACTTGTCATGCAATAAAATCGTTTTGCAAGAACAATGACGGTTATATGTGACTGCAAAGCGTTCATCATGTCTTCGTTTTAGCCTTACACGCCACGATTCGGTACTATCAGCTAAATCTATTCAAATATGGAATAATCAATCAATTTTAAAGAATCACGTTCATCATTAAAAAAGAAGCTCGTAAAGAGCTCGAAAAAACCCCTTTCGCACACCTGAAAACCTTGCCACCTTGGTTAGAAGAGTGCTTGGGAAGAGATGACCGTCATCTTGAGGACATGATTTTTAAAAAATAAATCGCAAGTGGTGTGCATCATTATAATAAATTAATGATTAATTTTATTATATAATGTTTTTTTTTTTTTTTTTTTTTTTTTAATTTTAAGTAGCTTTTATTCAATGTGTTACACAATAAGAACAACTGATGGAATTTAACAAAACAAATAAGAGATGACGGATTGCAGAGGCCTCCCAGTGGAGGTACAACAGCATGATACAATTGGTTAGTTAGGAAAGCAGGTCACGACACCACTGCCTCTTGAGTCTTTTTGTTGGATTGCCTGGGTTAGTGATAGAAAATAATTCGGAGATTAGGGGATTTTTGTGTTGGGCTAAGCGACTGTTAAATCGTTTGTAGTGATTTTTGGCTATTTCAGAAACGTATGGTATTCTAAGGTCAGTGTGTAGAGTGTGATATGAGACGTAAAATAGAGCTTTAGACATTGTACGTAGAGATTTTGGCTGCGCCCCACAGCTGAATTCCATATGTCTATATGGGTCTTAGTAGAAGTTTGTATAGCGGGAGTTTGACGGGGAGCTTCACACGCTTAGAAGTTAAAAGTGGACGTAGTAATCGGAATCGATCATTTAGTGACCGGGTTTTACTGGCTACGTGCGATTGCCAAATATAGTCGACGATCGATGTGGATACCGAGATAGCGTACACATTGGGCAGGAGGAAGCGGTTGGTTATTGAGGAAAAGTGTTGGACGTACCCCGTGGCGAAGGGTAAAGGTACAGTGGATGGATTTGCATTCGTTCGTTTTTACTTTCCCGAGTTTTGTACCACGTATCGAGGTTATCAAGATGATCTTGTATGATTTTATAAGTTAACGTTGAAAATCGGCCGTTTCAGTACTCCACCCTGTATATAGTAGATATACGTACCTCTCACATACACACAAGTCGACTCGTTTCGCCCAAAATGCTGTGCGCAGAAAATCCGGAACCCACACCGTAAGAGAAACCGGTGATTTTTTATAGTTGGTCTTGGTATTATTACACGTAAAATATTGATAAAAAAAAAAAATAATTATAAATTTTAATTAAACGTTGTACTATTATATTATAATATTAAATATGTATCTTTTTTTTACCAATAAAGACGAAAGCAAATTACTATTTAGTACGTATATTATACGAATTCGACGACGGGAAAGAGAGTGAATTGAATTTAAATAGGTGTATTATACCTTGCACTTAAACCGTTTCTTCGGATGGGTTCATCACTATCTAAATACATTTTTTCATGGGTTCCTTTTTTATATGTATATCAGATCGTAGAGATTTTGATAATAGTACATAGTCATCTTGCAGTTTATACTAAAGGATTTTGCCGATGATTCGTAAAAATATCGATTGGACGCTTGAACCGTCCTCTATATTTCATTCTTTTTTTTTTTCGTTTTACTGATCGACGATACCCGGATAAAGTGGTACCCGATTTTAGATTTGTACCGCAATATTTATAAAATAGATAATTATCTTTCGTTTAGTAATCCCGGCTTTAGTGTCGCGTAGAACACTATACGCGCACACAATAAAGCGACGGAATTAAATAAACAGTGAACGATATAAATTATTATGGCGTGTTTAATAGACTTTTATTTTCGTTTTACGTATAGGTAGTCGCTAGCTGGGTGAAAAATACCGTCGAAAATTTAACGACTTCCGATTCCGATCGATATACGATAGACGGCGCGCTATACGTATAAATAATAATACGAGACACTCGTTTTATAGGTTGTTAGGTTTGATAAAATAGTGAGAAAAACGGTTTACGAATTTCGTAGACCACTGTAACAGCGACGTATTAAATATAAAAAAAAAGTGAAAAAAGTGATTGAATTGGCGGCTCTGTATCATATGATTCGTATATATATATATATATATAAATATTAAAAAAAAGTATCGGAAAAACATCGTCCTTTGTATAATGATGATTTATTACGTTTTTATATAACTATACGATTTTACCTATATAATTGAACAATAATATTACGTAATATATATATATATACGATTCCCGTATTTATTCCCGACAGTTTTTTCTTGGTTTTTTTTTTCTCTTAATTATTAAAAAAACTACATTATTAAAAAATCACCCCCCCCCCCTTTTCAAACAAATGCATCGATTAGACCGATGTCGATGATCGGAGCGAGATTTTTGGTCGTCTTATGGTCTGTAGACAGAAAATTAATTTAAAAACCGCACATAGTAAAACCGATAAACACCTCGTCAAAAGCACACACCATAGCTTCTCTAAAAATCTAAAATAAAAAAAAAAATTATGTTTTTTCCGCCCGAATGTCGAAGGACAACGACCATATTGTTGGCCTACAATTTTTTTAAAC
The DNA here is from genome assembly GCA_956483605.1 of Tuberolachnus salignus. Taxonomy (NCBI): domain Eukaryota; kingdom Metazoa; phylum Arthropoda; class Insecta; order Hemiptera; family Aphididae; genus Tuberolachnus; species Tuberolachnus salignus. Next base: position 7,278,210 of record OY101433.1, on the reverse strand, counting down.
GATTTAATTTCGTCCGATTAGTCAAACTTTTGTTGATACCTACACCAACTTTTATGTATGTATATAAAAAAAAACACATTATACGAGTATACGAGTAGTGAAGCTCATCCTTGAAGCTCAGGAACTAAAAAAAAAAAAAAAACGACAAATAATAACGATAGGTAGAAAAACTTTTTTTTTTTTTTTATGTTTATCGTTTCCGGTAAGAATAACATTTTTACTCCAAAATGGTTTCCCTCATCCCCCTTCCATTTTATTGCTCCTATAGCTTTTATTAATATCTCCTTTGAATATTTACATAATAATATAGTTTATATACATATTATACGTATAAACATTACTGTAAAAATATAATATAAATTTGTTTTTTGAGTTTCCGTCGCCACAGAGTTAACCCGGCTAACCGTTGTATTATATCATTGCGTCGCGAATAATATGCAAAAATGATTAAAAATGTCGATCGCGCGAACTACGACAGCGCGCTGTTTAAATATTTAAATATAATCTTTCTTTATTTCACCGACGACGTCGTCCGAATATTTAATTATGCACAATATTAAAATACGTATAACTGTTTACAATATCGATGTAAAGAAAAAAAAAAAACAAAAGAAGAAAAATATTTTGTGTGATACCGTAGTACAGTCGGTATGTCGGTGGTATTTTCGAGTTCGTACCACAGACATGTACGCGGTGTGGTTACAATACCAATAATAACGAAATTCGAAGTTTTCTTTTTGTTTTTTTTGTTTTTTTTTTTAATAAGCGCACACATTTTTTGTGTTCGTTAACGGTTTTTTGTTTAGACTCGGGACTAAAACCGAAATCAAAAGAACCTGTTCCCGAAGAAAATTTAAGAACTGGAACCCATATTTCTCAATTCAAAAAGCCGGAACCGGAATCGGAACCTTTTTAATAAAATTCAAATTTTCGCGGTTCTTTTAGCTTCTTATCGTTTTTAAAATATAACCGAACAATTTATTTTAACTGGGTTTTCTTTTAATCGAATACAACATAAAAGTGTCTATTTTTTTAATAGAAATATTTTTATTTAATATTTATAATTTATTTAAATAGGTATAGTATTTTCAACTCGAAATACTTATATTATATGACCGTCAGTGATCTACAAACATCTACTAGTTTAACTAAAAATGTCTATATTCGAATCGAACAACCGTTGTGAAGTTTTGCAACAAGAATACCTACGATTAATAATATTTAGTTGCTTATAGCTAAGAGGATTCGATACCGGTTGTGTTTTCTATCAAAATAGATCTTTATTATGCCAATTGAACCGACTAAGTAATCGTAGTAATCGGATAAAGCTTCTGAAAACATGCTTCAATTCGAGTTGAAGTTAACTTGATAATGACATTACCACTTGTTTTGAAATTGAACACAATATAGAGTGAATAATAATAATAATAAGTAATAGTAGAGTTTATAATTGTCGTCAAATATTTATTTTGTCGGTAGTTTTATAAAATAAAAAAAAATTCCTAACATGCAGAAGGTCAAATGCTATTCGAAACTATGCATTTTTAAGAATCGGAACCCTTATTTTATCATTTTAAGAACCGAACCGATAAAATCATTAAGGTTCCAGTCCCTGGTCTTCCGTTCGGCGGCCGGATACAATATGCTTGTTATTGTTTATTGCAATATGACTTGATTGGTACAGGGGGTTTTTTTTTTTAATGTATATTTGTAATATATATATATGGACTACTACGTGTCAAAACTTCGTAACTTACGATTGATCAAATTCTTTATTTTTGATGATTTTGGTCGTACGCAGTGTAAAAATATCGTATATGTAATCGTAATTTCAAAACCTCGTATATTGAAATTAAGAAAAAAAAAAAAAAAAACTCTTAAGTTAACTTACGAGGTTTTGTTATGAATATTACATCCGTAACTAAATATCATAAAACATATATCTTGGTGTTATTTTGTATCAATAATTAAAAGTGCTTTAAATTTGAATAATATTATTTAGAAAGTATCTGATTAGTTTTAACCAAAATATTTTCCTATTCTATTACTGTAGTATACCTACTGCTAATATACATACAAAAAAATACCTAATATCTAGAACCTAGTATCTTAAAATAACATAATGTTAAAAACTCGTATCTTGAATAAAAAAAAAAATAAAAAAATCTATGATTAAAATTTGTTTTTTTTTTTTTTTTTTTTATTAAACAATTATATATAAGAATGATATCGATCATAAATGCAAAAGTAACATTTCGAAATTTAATAATGTCGAACCAAACAAACGTTTTTTTGACTCTCCTGGACAATTAGTAAAAATCGAATTGCGAGCTGTCGATATATTATAATTTAGGCTAGGTTAAATACGTTTTATGCGTTATTTTTTAAAGGGTTCGTCTTGTTTTAGAAATTATTCTAACATAGGTCGTCGCGACTTTCCCCTACAGGACCAGTAAATAACAGGGAGGGTAGGTCACCTTTCATCGTATCGGTTTAATACAAGGGTCGTCAACCTTTTCAAACAAGTGAGCTACATTCGAGACTTTAAGTCTGCGGTGATCGACATCAAGGAGATTTTAGGAGGAAAATGTGTTTGATGAGCAAAAAAAAAAAAAAGGATCATCATCATAATCTAATATATACATCTATTTAATAGATCTATCCATCATGGCGGACAATACGTTTATTGTAAAAATTTAAATAATTGGCACATGAAATTTTAGTTTTGTTTTAAGTCCGTAAATAGAAGCATTTGAATGCTTCTTTTATAAATTCACCATCGGAAATGGTTTTTTTTTTGTCCTTACTAATAAGTATGCTACTTTCAATGAAGCAATAGTTACATTTTAGTCCAATTTATTTGGATTTTCAAAAACAGACTGCTTCAGATTGGTTCAGTTTTAATTTCATTGTTTTTAACTTGTCTTGTCGTAAACTGGAATTGTTTTATGACACTTAAAATCCAATTCTGCGTGTTTATTTAGTTCGATAATTCCATTCTAAGTATCCACGTTTGGAAATTGAACGATTATCTCGGCATAATAAACATACGCGCATTTGCCTTTATTGTCAAAAAAAAAAAAACTCCAACTTCTATTCCTGATTAAAACGATAAGATTAACACCTTTTTTTATTTGCATTGTTAATTTTGTTATTGTAAAAAAAAAAAAAATACAAATGTCGCACGCGATTAAATGACAGACGAGTTATAATAATGATCTATTCCGACTATCACGGGGATAGTAGTAAATTTCTAGAATACAATATAGCGACGCGGTTTGTCCGATTTTTTTTTTTTTATTACGCGATCGACCGATAACGGTAAAATCGATTTTTATCGCGATCGACCGGTTGGCGACCCCCGGTCTAATATTTAGGGAAATTATAAGGTTGCATAAGGTTGATTAGTGTAATGGAATTAGATGGCTACTGCTGGGTCCTTAGGGAATTTCTATGCGCGCCGTAGGCCAAATTGACAACCGTTTGTCTTTCTCTCTCTCTCTAAATAATAATCTACAAGGACGCAGGAATCGTCCGCCCGGCGATAATAATAATTGACGATTTACATAATTCTTTTACCGCGAACAATTCGAAAACTCGACCGTGTCCGCCGTACCGTTAAAACATTATTATATTATTCGTTATAATCGGAAAAAAAAAAAAAAAAAAAAAAAAAACGCTACCGGCGACGCTCTACACACTCGTCATAGTGTAACGTATAGAAAAAAAAAATAATAATAATAATAATTCTTTACGCGCGGGGCATAGTAAATAAAATAAATAATTCATAATCGGGGTACGTACGTATTTACCGATTCGAAATTACCCGGACGTTTTTCGTACCGTGATCGACCAGCAAAGTGAATTTCACAATAGGAAATATTTTCGTATTGTATTTATAACGGTACACGTTTGTTATATTTACAAAGTAACGATTTTTTATTATTTTTGATTTTTATCATTGCTTAATTTACGTAGTTCCTGCCTTACTTATTCCGCGTATAATATACGACAGTTATAATTTTAAAGCCGCTACGTTCCAGTGAGAATAAAACGTTTCCATTAACTTATTATCGTTGTTAAAAAAAAAAAAAAAAAAAAAAAAAAAAAAAAACACAACCAAGTGTGTTAGAAAAGCTAAACATGACGGGAGTATATGAATGTCTGGAAAAAAAAAAAATAATAATAAAAATAAAACTAATAATAATGGTATATTTTTAGTTTGACGTATAGTTTAATAAAATAACGTACATTTAAACGGAGGAATTATTACTACACGGAAGTCTTTGACAATTTAAATAAATCGATGGTATATCAACATGTTTTTTTTTTTTTTTTTTAATTAAACCGTATTTAGCGGAGTTTTGTGAAAAATTAGTTAACAAAAAATAATTTCAGTTTTTTTTCTTTTTTTTTTTTCTAAACATTTTAATTGTGTTCCTTAGTAAATTAATCGGCGGTGCTTAGACGTGATGCACATAATAATATTGTATTATACCGACTGTTAAATATTCGGAAGTATATTTTGACTAGGTTAATTATTATTAAAAAAAAAAAAAAAAAAAAAATTAAACATAAAAAACGATTGATTAGACAAAACAGGAAACACGCACATCACGTCAAACATGATCATTCCTCCGATGACATATAAGCTCAACACGTTTTTAGTAGGTAACAATGAAATATTATCCAAAAACTATATACTAAAATATTCATTTACAATTTATGATTAAATTAATCAATTATAATTTATTTATTTATATTTTTAATTATTTAACACGCGCTTAATTTTTAGTTTCCAGCATAAGGTCCTATAGATTGTATTTGGAAATTGTTCATACTTATTTACTGAATTGAATGACATCTGCCGTTTAAAATGTATAATGCAAGTGACCATTTAAAAAATAATATTAACATTTTATAATAATTCAAATAAAACAATAAAATGTCTACCCATTTTTAATAAATAGATACCTACCTGTAATACGCCACCACCTGGTCCTACAGACTCATTTAAGAACCCATTTGGCAAATTTAAAATCCTTTTCAAACCAATTCATAACTTGCACTTCTAGTTCGGTACATGCCGGACTTGTTATCTAAAACCAAATACAATAATAAATCGTATTTAAAATTAAAAAAAATTAATTTAATAAACCAAATCAGCGGCGCAACCAGTGAGGGTTTTTCGGGTGTCTGGACACCCTATACCCTCCCTAAACGTAATTACGGAAATTCAATACAATTTTTTTATTTTTTTTTTTGCTTATAAACATTTGACAATTACATAAATTATATGAGATTCGTATCAATACACCGGTGACGGTACCAGTGGCGTATTCAGAAATAAGTAACGGTGTGTGGGGACACACCGGACAACCCAATCGAAAAAATCCAAATTACGCCACTGCGCCGTGTTCAATAGGGCATATAATTTTTTTTTAGTAATTAAAATATATCGGATCGATGGAATAATACGTTTTTTTTTTTAATATTAATTCGTTGTCGGCGTTTTGGAAATATTTAAGAGATTACCTAGGTACTATACTGATTACCGCTATCGCGCAATAAATGCAACGTTATTAGTTTCATATTGAAATTGTCCGTGTGAATTAAATTATTGTGTACATTATATGAATTATTTTTCCGTTATCAAATCCTGCAGGTTGTAATTGAACAATTAGTATTAGTATTGGGTAAACACCAATGAAATCATTTCATTTGCATTGATTTATTCACTTTATTACCGTATATTACGTCTACTTTGTATTAAATGCCTTATTTATAATAAAATCATCGTTTGTAATAAATATTAAAAAAAAAAAAAAAATGCTGCTCGTTAGCGGACCGCCGTTCTAGGCGGAAAGTCGGGAAGGGTTTTCGATATTTTCGTATGGCCAAATTGAGAACAACTTATGATGAATCTTGTGTCAAATTGTCCAGAGTATTTAAGAAACCGTAAAAATTATATCTAAATAAATCCAAATAAATATTTAAAAACTCGGAAATTCCCAATAGCTTTATCCAACTCGAGGTAGAATTGTTCGAAAATTGTACCACGTCTATAAAGAGGTTATAAAAGTATTCGGTAAACATTTCAGGGAGCCTGCAATTATTTTTTAACCGAACTACACACACACACACACACACAAAAAACCAAAATCGAAATAACATAAATCCGTTATTGCGTAAATATTCCCTTTTTTCCCCCATTATAAAAGAATCAACAAGGGAAATATAAAAAAAAAACCCCCTTCTGAATGCACCGACCAGAACCAAAATGCTATATAAAAGCCAATTTGTTGTTTGTTTTTAATAATTTTTATATGAAATAAATGATTATTTTGAGCCACATCGAAATGGCCCGCGGGCCACGTGATTGAGACCAACCGTCTATGGTATTTAGATTTTGGATATTATTTTAAGAAAATATAGAAAATCAAATTTTTTTGGACAAAACTAAATGCCGCTGTATTATTGTAAAACTGAATTATATTATTTAATTTTCTTAAAGCTCCTCGGAACGAGACAGTTAATAAACATATACTACGGACGAGTCAATGTCATATTTTCTAAGTTTGCGATAGGATATATTTCGTTATAAACATTACACGAAACTTAGCGAACCGGACGCTTTTGTTCTTAGTTATATTCTCTATGTGCAATTTAAATCAATTCGAATAAACATTCGTATTTTATTAACTTCGAACAGTAAATCCCGTATTATTGTAACAGACGTTTCAAAAAAAAAAAATAAAGTAACCTTTTTTTTTAAAAAATAAAAACTGTAAATTTATATATATATATATATACGACTTGATAATATCGTGAAACTAGCGATGTGCACATTCCCAATATCAGGAATATTTTGGGAACATTATAATTTGCAGTGTTTTAATATTAAATTTAACTTATAGTCGTACATTTTTTTTTTGGAATAAATATTATAATACGGTCGAACATATTATAGGAGAACGTGATGACTTTTTGGCGTTCCAAAACTATATTACATAGAATACATACGAATTTTATTTACGTTATTGTACACTTAGACGTCAGTCATCTAATACAAATTAGATTTTAAATATTTCCTTCATAATCAATTTATGTTTTAACCTTAAATTACAAATTTTAAATACGTCTATTTGAATAAAAATTAGTTTTAATTTCATTTTCTAAACGTAAATGAAAATAAAAAACATACGTATAATATATATGTGTGTGTGTGTGTGTGTATAAAACCCGTAAATCCAAAATGTTCGTCAAATAAATAAAACCATTTGTTCTTGAGGATATTATGTTCATTTTTATGTTATTAACCTACGTGCTACAGTTTTAGAGTAAAACTAAAAAAAAACAAAAAAAAAAAAAAACTATCCTTATTGGCTATTTTTTAACCCTCTCGAGGCACGGGAAGGCGATGGGGATAGGAGTCATCATCACCAAAATAAACATAAAATACTTTTTTATAGCCTCGAACAAATTATTGGGGGGGGGTCCTGACTTACGCAAATAAAAAAAAAAAATTTTTTTCTCCTATAAGTGAGGACCACACTAATATATATATATATATATATATATATATATATATATATATATATATATATATATATATATATATATATATACGTACATGCTATACTGAATAGTTCTAAACAAAATAGCAAAACTAAAAATAAATAAACTTTTTTTTTGAACGAAAATTTCCGAGAGGTAGGATAATATTTTCGAAATACACTCTGTTCCCGGGGAATATTTCTTTGGCGGCACATCACTACGTAAAAACGCTATTATCTGAGTACTGTATACGTATAATACGTACATCCAATTAGATATTACCGTTTTATTTTCGTATTAGAGAAACGTACCGCTCGATACGTTTACATTTTGATAAAATCGAAACGCAATAATAATTACAGATTCCTACGCGTACAACGCACGGGCTGAAAAGTCCCGGGCCTAACAAATAAAACACTCTTCTCTCGTTAAAAACTGACGTGATTAGTCGACATAATTTCCATCGAGAGCAACACAATCGTTCCGACGCCGCATTAACATTTCAATACCATTCTTGTAGAATGATTTATTTTCTTGCATCGAAATAGGCCTCGGTTTCACTGATAACCTCTTCATTCGAGCGAAATTTCTCACCGGCGAGCATTTTTTTTTTTTTTTTTGAGACCTGCGAGTAGCCAGTAGTCGCTGGGCGCCAAATCTGGAGAACACGGTTTACGCAAAAGCAATTCGATCTTTAATTCATGTAGTTTTGCCCTTCTCGAGGTACTCGATGAATATTATACCTTGCTTATCCCAAAATACTGAGACCATAACCTTTCCAGCTGACTGTTGCGCTTTCGGGCGCTTTGGACGAGGTTCACCGGTTGCCGTCCACTCAGATGACTATCGTATTGATTCTGGGGTGAAGTGATGGATCTTTTTTGAATTTTTTCGAAGCAAAAATTCCGGTTTATTACGTTTGAACACGGCCAAACACTGCTTAGAATCATCAACACGTTGTTGTTTTTGCTCAACAGTGAGCAAATGCGGCACCCACTTTGAACAGAGCTTTCTCGTGGACAAATGATCATGCAATATAAAGCCAACACGTTATTTTGATATCTTTACGATGTCAGCTAACTCATGCAACTTCACGTTGCGATCATTCAAAACGATTTTGTGGATTTTTTCAATGGTTTCCGGTGTTACCGTCTCGGTTTGGACGTCCACTGCGTTCTGCATCATCAGTGTCTCTACGAACACGTTTGAAGTCAGCAGACCAACGTTTGATTTTCGTTTCTGATGTAGCGGTGTCCCGATAACGCTGTCTTGGGTTGAACGGTATTTTTTCCCATCGAGAAGCAATGTAATATTAAAAAAACACGGAATCGTTTTCGATCCAATGTTTTGAAAATAACAAAAGTAGCGTCACACTTAGCACAATAACTCACACACTAACGAACAGATTGTCGTGAAATTCGAACAGCTGTCTTTTGCAGGTTAGTCGGAAAACGATACTGTACGGGATTATTGTCCGCTGTTGTACATGGCACGCGAAATGTCGACCGAAAAAAAAAAAAATCAGTACCGGCGTATACCGTGCTATACGTGTCCCATCACCTGCGGTTTGCGGTTATGCACCACCGGTCGATCGGTTATTGACATAATACGGTTTTCAATTTGTTTGATGTGGATGCGACGCCTAAATTGAAATTCTTGGCCTGTTCGATTAAACAGCGCCCGGGGCTGTAGTCAGTCGGCCGCGCCATTATAATTCAATGTCGTTTAAATTCTTTGCAAATGAACTTTGGACTTTGCAGGAATTCGGCCGGGGCTCAGACGTCGTCGCGGCATGAATTCCATTATTCTTTTCAATTTCTGCATTTCCACGGACGTGGTCGGGAAACTATTTTTTTGCCACCACCCGGCCCTCCGGCCCTTCATTTCGCTTTGGATAAAAACCGGATGGCGGTTTTAAATTTTTATTACCGCCGTCCCTTCCCGTCGCGCGGCGTTCGCCCCTTGCTTGCACACCCTATACATTACACCCGTGGCTTTTCATTATCTCGATCCACTTTAGCCTGTGGGAATACGGTCGTCGATATTACGCCAACTATTTCCCACCGACAATCAAATACGCTAATGGTCTTAAACACGTACAGAGTAGAATGGAAATGCGTTTCAACTAAAATGTAAAGCTATTGGTTAGGTTTTATCGGCGATTGGAAATATAGCGCCTGTTTTTTGACGTTAAATTAATCCACTAATACCGTACGCGTATATTCGTGCGATTAATACCGTACACTTTTCGAATTTTTTTCTTTTCTTTTCTTTTCTTTTCCGTTTTCTTAAATTATGTAAAAGAAAAAAAAAATTAGGAGTTATGTTGAGACGAGAATATTATAAAAGTCCATTAGGAAAATTACCTATTCGCATTATTATACAACAAACGCACGTTATGAATATAAATAAGTAAAGAGAGGAATGCCTACATAACTTTGGATATTATAATAAATAAATACTCGCAGCGTCCTTGAATTTTATATATAGGTATGCGATTTGGTCAGGCAATTTATTTTTTATTTTTTTTTATATTTTAGACCTTTATGCAAAAAGTTAAAGAGCGTAATCGATTGTCTACGAATTAGTTTTTTTTTTTTTTTAAACATTTTTGAGGGATATTATTTAGGCAGTTTGTGTGCCGAAATATTAAGGCTATATCCATTAAAAGTTTAAATGTGGGCGAAGTAAAAAAGTAAACGCACAAGAGTTTCTTTGTTTTTGCTTTGTTTCAGCCGTCGTCGTTTTGTATAGAAGCCAACGCATTATGCGGCCTGGTGGAGCTATATAAACACTTTGAAGAACAAAAGTTGATATTCTGCAACATATGCGTAATATAATCAATAAAACGTTTTAAAACTCACGCCAACAATAGTTAAATGGCCCACACCGGGGAATTCAAATGTTGAGGACTATCACGATAGGCAATAGATCAATTACGCCCATTATAAAATAATCTGCAATTATATTATATAAAAAAAAAAATATCGAATATATAAATATGTTAACGTAAAATTATTCATTTGCAATACAAAATAAATAATACGAAGACAAAGACGAACAAAAATGAAGCCCGGAATATTGTATGGGTTACGTGTAAATATGATCGGTTTTTTCGATTTAAAAAAAAACCATCGTAACGTCGTAATTTTTTCGTCTCCGTTGTTCCAATACCCGATGATAGTTTTTTTTTTTAAATCGTCACTGGTTGTATTTAATCACCACCTATACAATACTCCGGGCACAATATATTTGTTTTGCATATATAATATATATAATTTATTTATTTAATTATATTTGATATTTTTTGAGTAATAATGATCTCTCTCTAAAACAATTTTTGTATTTTTTTTTTTTATATATATATATATATAAAATAAACCAACAAATACAATTCACTCGCCTCCTCAAGAACCACTGAATCTTTAGAAACTTGAAATTTTGCACGGAAGTTTCTTAATTTTAACGTGCAATAATAAGGGATGTATGACTCATAGGGGGGGGAGGAAGTGCTCATATATTTAATTTAACCATTAATATACGATAATTACCTTTTTTTTTTTTAGTTGATATATAAATCAAAGATAAATTATTATATAACTTTGTATGATATTTATGAAAATATATGAATTTCACCTCTAAATATTAAACGATGTTTCATATAAGTTTTTAATTTATAAATTTAAAGACGATTATATAGTATGTATTAAATGTGTAATTTTAAATATATTTATACAAATTAAACAAAAAATGGAAGGGGTAGGTAGGTATTAAAAGATTATTGCAAAGAAGAATTACACATAAAGTTAATTTACTGGATTACGTCAGGTTTATTTTATATTCGTATTTACTTTATAAATTATCTTTTTTAACCTATATAATTGGATTATATATGTTTTTATATAAATTACTATCTCAAACACCCTTATTATTATTAGGTATTTATCGTATGTTTTATATTGTATCACTGCTCTATTTTGTTTTTAAATACAAAACTATTCGTGTATGATACACATTTTTATGTTGTTACGACGAAGATTTTCAAAATAAAAATTTCTTATAGTTTTCCTTTTATTTTTATTTTTTTTTTTTGTAAAATAATATTATATTTAAAATTGTTGGATTTTTCTTTATTTTATAATCTGTTAATACTATTATTGTAGGTATTTTAAGAGGAAAACTAAATTCATTTTTTTTTAAACAAACAAATTACCTTATTTTAAAGAAAAACTATTAAAAACAAAACAAAATATTAAAAATTAAAACTTTGCCTTAAAGTAAATATTTGTGAATATTTTATTTTCAAAACAATTTTAATTAGAGATATAAAAAAAGTATTACTTTTTAATTTCGTATTTATTTTTGGTTTTTTTTCATATATCAAGTACTTTAATACGTTAAGTGAGATTCAAGAATATTATTTATTAAGATTACTGTTTAGATTGTTGATCCAATAAAAGTTCGTGATTCTCGTTGTATATACCTACTCTTTGCCCATCTTTGGCAATTTCCTGTTGAACCGAAAAGTTTTCGTCATGAAAATACTTTATTTGTTCACCGGAAAAAATGTGTTTATCATATATGTATAATGGACAAAACGGTTTTGTAAAGTAACTTTTGTCGTCAGTCAATTTTCGTTAAAAAAAAAAAAAAATAAAAAAACAAGACAAAAAACATTCTAAGAATAAAGTACAGAAGTTACCGTGCAATGTAAAACAGGAACGTTTTATTTAACCTTGCATAAAGGAAATAATAACGAAAAAAAAAAAAAAAATAGATTATTGATACATGACGTTACGTTATTCGGGTTTAATATATTAAATTATTAACAATTAATAATTATCGGTGTTTTTTAATTTTTTGAGCGAGTAACTTTGAAAATATGTTGTAAATAGTTTTTTCTATTTGTTTTTTTTTTTTTTTTTTTGTTTTCTAATTGGTAATGGTATCTGGTACTTAAATAAATATTAAATATCCGAACTAGAGGAATAGCTGACGGAAGAATTTCTTCTTTTCTTTTGCTTTTTTTTTTCTCTCGAAATAAGATTCCATAGTATTGTTACGTCTGTAAATATAAAATATTAAGATACACTTGTATATGCTCCCGTGACAATAAACGAAAGAAAAAACACCCTCAATTTACGCGTACCGTCAAAATGGAAAAATCATACGAGCCCGTATAAAAAAAAAAAAAAAAAAAAAACGATAAACCAGAACGTCTAAATATCGATAACGTTAAAAAGTCACGTTTGCGGCGCCGGTGTAGGTGTAAAACAGTCTTGCAAAGATAAAAAATCATTTTATTTTTTTTTTTTTGGAAAAGACTAGGAAATAGGTTATAACAGAACAGGTTATAACTAGGGCTCGGATTTTATGCAAAATAAATCCTTAAAAAATCATTTTAAGTAGCCAAAAAAAGCAAAAAAAAAAAAAAAGTATTTATTAAATTTAATTCTAAAAAAAACAAATGTAAATTATACATTGAATTAAATATTAAAAAAAAAAGAATTTTCGACCATATCTCAATTGTCAAGTGACTTTCGTTAAAACTCATCCTGCTGGGTGCTAATATATTTTTATACATAAAAAATGACCTTTCCACATCAACTGAAGTAATTTGTATTCGTAAAGTTGGCATAATTTGATTGCAATATTTCGAAAGAAATAACCGAAAATGTTCGTAATTTAATTTTTTTAGAAGAATATTCGGTGCTACAAGTGAGGAAAATAGATCAGCATTAAAGTCAGACTTACTAAATTGTTGAATGAATGGCTGAACTGCATTATTTTTTCCAACTTCATATTTTCTTCCAACGATTCTTTATGTTTTCCACTGCCAATGTCTCGTTAAACGACGTTATATTTTTTATGCGAATTGATTTCGGCTTTACGCACTTTACAAAATATAATATTTCCGACAATCATAAACACGTTTTCACCGAATTCTCCTACGATTTTATTTGTAATTTTAAATATTAGCGTTTTGACGATTACATTGTACAGAACACTATACGTCACTGATTGATATTTACCGACCGGAAAAAGTATTTGAACGTGCTGTAAGAATACTACGGATAATTTTCCTTTTCCTTAAGTCGTAAATAAAACCGTTGTTACGGTAGTTTTGATAAAACTACAATACCGATAGTCATCCATTTACTATTACTGGTTTTATAATTTCCGGCAATAAAAATATAGTCGAAGTATAATTGTGCATAAAAATATGTTTTAAAATTCCCATGGGAATTATGTAAAAATTAAGAAAAAAGAACCCCGAACTGGGGCGAAAAAAGGAAAGGAAGAGAAAAAAAAAAAAGAAGAGTTTACTTCATTGAAACCAGAACGATTCAAAACGTAGTTATTTAGAAGAATTATCTTTCTATCACATTTCCCGTCAAAATAAGCATTTGCTACAGAATCCGAGCCCTAGTCGTAAACTATTTGACAAAACAAAAAAAAAAAAAACAAAAACCATACGGGACACGATTCGCCGGGTCGGCGGCCGCGATCGACGCCGTGATTTATTACGATAATAAATAACAATATTACACCTACGCGTTTTATAGTCGAATTTATAAATTATAATAATAATCGTACTCGTAAGAGGAATAATAATACTCGAGCGCGCCGCCGCCGGTCCGACACATTGTCTTGATAAATCGACCGCGCGGCAAAGGTCCGGTTTCAGGTTTGGCACGGTCGTACCGTGGCCGCGCCGCCGTCGTCGTCGTCGTCGAGAAATTACATTTCCGAACCATGTATATAATACAATTACGATTACAATTACGATTATTATTACGACGTGCGTTCGTTGCGGATCGTGTCCGGAAGACTAACTGAACCACGGACCACTGGAACCTTAATGATTTTATCGGTTCGGTTTTTGACAAAAAAAATAATAAAAATCTGTTCCGGTTTTTAAAATTTTTAAAATTAAGATTTTCGGTCCCGGTTCCGGTTAAAAACGGTTCTGAAAAAAAAAAAAAAAATAATGCATAGTTTCAAATATCATTACTTATATATTGCTTATTAGAATGTTTTTATTTTTTTTCTAATAATAAAACTAATAACAAAATAAATGTATTGATGACAATATAAAATTGTATTATTCGCTCTATATAAAGTTCAATATCAAACAAAGCGGTAATGTGATTTTCAAGTAAACTTATGTCGAATTCAAGCTTGTTTTCAGATGTTTTATCCGATTACTAGGGCAGTTAAAAAAAATGTCTATTTTGTTAGAAAACCCAAACGGTATCGAATCCTCTCAGCTATAAACGACTAAATATTCATTATTCGTAGGTATTCTCGTTGAAAACCCATAATCGTTGTTCGGCCCGAATGTTTGTACTATTTGTAGATAAAAATCACTGACGATCGCATAAAATGATTATATCGAGTTGAAAATACCATACCTATTTAAATAAATTAATAATATTAAAGAAAAATAGATTCCGGTTCTGGTTTCTTGAATTGAGAAATATGGGTTCCAATAAAGGCGTTCGGGTTCTTAAATTTTCTTCGGGAACCGGTTCTTTCGGTTCCGGTTCCAGTCCCTGATTATAAGTATTATTATTGTGGTGGGTGGAGATCGTGGGCACAGGGGTGGATTGAGGATATATTTCAGTTTGTGATAATACAGAAAAAAAAAAAACCGGCTCACGGTATACAGAATGTATCCCCGCACACCGGGGTAAAATGGGACGTTTGGCGAATTCGTTAAGTCTTACCACATTACTATACATTTTATCTTATTTACCGAAGTTTTTTGAATTCTGTACTCCGTAATTAATATGTCGAGTAATTTTATTACATTACAATCAAAAATTAATATTCTGTATAGAGTTCAAACTTCACGTGTCTCATTTTGCCCCGGGTTTCTCTATATTACAATTAATATATATATTTATGCCTACGTCACAACAATGGCTTCCGGCTTCCGGCATAACTTTGCCCCGCGCTAAGGTAAAAACAATACTTATGTTCCTTATGTTTTCCAGTCCACACTGCGTATTGTTGTCTGACTGAACGAAAATTAAACGAAATTATTTTTCGGCTCGTACGCGTATGCGCGAATGCAAAAACAATGAATCGCAATAAATTATATTACAGAAGAATGCAAATAATAAAAGAGTGTAACCGATCAAATATTATATTTAATTAACCGGTGTTTGGACGTCTACTGCGTTCTGCATCACCAGTGTCTCTACGACCACGTTTGACTTTTAGATCGACCGGAGTCCGCATAACACTTGTCAAGCCATTACTTCGCTTGAACGGTATTTTTTTTCCATCATGAAG
Organism: Tuberolachnus salignus; assembly: GCA_956483605.1. Classification (NCBI taxonomy): domain Eukaryota; kingdom Metazoa; phylum Arthropoda; class Insecta; order Hemiptera; family Aphididae; genus Tuberolachnus; species Tuberolachnus salignus. The sequence continues at coordinate 7,262,352 of OY101433.1, read as the reverse complement.
CAATAAAAAATTGAAACACAGAATTGTTTTTGATCCATTATTATGAAAATAACAAAAGTAGCGTCACACACTAATGAACAGATTGTTAAGAAATTTTAACAGCTGCCTTTTGCAGGTCAGTACCAACTAAAAATGATGTGAATTCCAAAAAAAACTAGTGCCATCTATGTGTTAGGCCCGGGACTTTTCAGCCCGTGTGTTAGATTTAATATTCGTGAAATTATATTATGCTATCGGACGAATCTATCCATCGGGCGATTGACTTCGGTGTTCGAAAAATGAGCTTTTTAAAGAAATATTATCGAGTCTGATATGGAAATATTGAAAGGCGGAGTTCAAATGCGGTCTATAGGAAAGTCTATTTCCAACAAAAAAAAATCAATCGTCAAAATCGGACCGAAAATTTGACGAAGCGTGAGAGTTTTTCTCGAAAGATATGTTTCAAAACAACCAGTGTGAGATAATCTAAACGCGTTAGCGTTTTATATATTAAAAATATTAAAGTCGTAATACAGCGTTAGCCGGTAAAAATATTTGCGGACGCAATAATTCGGATATTTGATTTAGCAAACATTTTAATTTTTTTTGGAACGCGATTATGACGATAAATCGTGGATTTTGATGGATCTCATACAATGTTTGTGTATGCAAATAACATATTTCACGTAGCTCGTTGAGTACTAAAACCGACCCGGTACCAATACCGTTCAGTAGTCTATGTTTACACTGCGTTTGTGTCTCAAATATCTCTCTATGGAACCATCGAATATTGACGTCGAGTATTGCACTCGAACTTTACATGTTCCGACGCCACGTTCCTTCAGTAGGTACACCGCACGTGCGAGACATCAGCAAACAATAATTCAGCCGTACGGGCCGGACGACCGTTGATGTTTATCAATTAAATAATTGGCCGACAATAGCCCGGAAGTCCTTAGGTGTCGTATTTCCCAAGTCTTTCCCAACAAACAATATTCTTTCCAATAATTCATTGTATCGCATATCTAACAATTTATTATATATTTTTAACGTATATTACCGTGAAAAAACGAAAAAAAAAACCCGGCACAGTATTCAACACATCCCGTATAGTCTCTTTTTTAGGTACGAGTCACTGTTTGTTTGACTCAGACCTCTACGATGTCACTTTTGCCTAGTTTTTTTTTATGTACCATTACAAACAACATCAATCAGAGTCATATATATATATATATATATATATTAAAAATGTTTTCATACAAAATTTGTAAGACTAAAGTTATTTCGTGTATTTAAAAAAAAAAAAAAAAATAATAATAATTATTAATACTTATCGTGTTATATTGTGATACATAATTTTATGTCGGTTATCCTTTGTTTGTTGTTATTGTCCTTGGTTTGTCGGAGAGGGAATTCGGATGTTATTTTCTTTTCTTTTTCTTTTTGGCTCGTGCGAATAACTTATAGTAACAATGTTGTCAACGTTCAACATTCAAACAATAATACAATTAGTCAAATTATACCATCGTTTTCGTTTTTTTTTTTCGTTAACCTATATTTTACCGAAAAACGTCTCTAAAGCACTTAATTTTGTGACAACAATGTTATTCGCTATAGACATAGTTATTGCTGACACGTTGACGCGCTGTTGTAAACAATGACGGTTCCGAGGACTTTGTCTCCGCTAATACGTAGACCAATAAGACGACGGCTCGGCGACATTAATTTCCGTCTTATAATTTTGATCGTTTTAATTTATTTTTTTTTTTTTTTTGTTGTTTTTTGTTTCAAACAACCGCACCGCATCGCCGGAGGATTATAACGATAATCATAATAGTGGTATGGCATTGTACGCCCCGGGGTATGTGCGTCACTGTTTACCAATAACGGCGTTGGAATGGCCCCAAAAGCGGTACCGACTGTCGCGGTTATACGCAATAATAGTATACGTGTAACTAATACGTTATCCATTGTGGGTGCGCAAACGTTGTTTATGGTTGACCGCACGACGACGAATTAACTCGGTGCCCGCAGACCGCGCCGACGGTATTATATGGAATACGTACGCCTACAACAATAACACGCAGGTGGAAGCTGCGCTAGGTGCGCGCTTTTCTTTTTTTTTTTTTTTGGGGGGGGGGGAGAGGGTGACCCGAGAAATTATGTATAAAACTGTATTGTGATTTATTGTGTTAGGCCGTGCGACGACGTACCCACGGTCAATAACACTTGGTCCATTTTTATCGCATTTTATAATTGTAAAATCATTAATAATTTGTTTGTCTTGCGCCGGTATGGCGGCGGGCAAAAACCGTCGATGTCTGTACTCTGTTCGTCTTAAGAGCGCCCAAGCTCGCGCGTGCATCATACTGATCCGCCGACAAATTTCGGAGATCATACGCTCTGTGATTGGTCGGCATTGTATGACCGCCGCCGCGTTTACACACGGTGATAAAAACAAAACGTATTATTTATCGTAATACAATTATTCCTTTTGACCGACCATGGTCCGGCTTGCTCGTCGTCGTCGTCGTCCATATTAAAAACAAATACGAAACAATTAAAATAACGGACGGCACGAACAAATAGCGAAAAAATGTTCAAATTTTACGTCGTGAAAACGTTGTGACACTATCCTCACTACGTATACACGCGCGTCGGCACACCACGGCGTTCCCCGTAGCAATATGAGCAAGACACATGGGCGAACAGAATTAGTATTCGTCCGAGTGATTGTGCGGGGACACTGTTAACTAGAACAGAGTATAGACTCCGAGAGAGCGCTACTCCTTCGCGCATCCAAGCGATCGAGCACCGCGGTTTCGTGTCCGAATTTCTCCCATTCTACCCGCTGTAAATTCCCCCCCCCCCCCCACACACACACACACTACGCGGCGGCCAGCGTTTCGGCGGGTTTGGCGGTGGGAATGCGCGTGAACGGACGAGTTTTGGTCGCCGTCCGGGTGCGCCCTCTCAATGGTCGTAGTACATAGTCTTCGATATGTCGAACAAATATATCATCAAGGTTTCATTTCGACGTCCTGACACCTTTGTATTAGTATTTTTTTTTTCTCGAATTATTCGTAAAACACTTTTATACATTTATATTTGTATCATTCGGTAAGAGCCGGAAATGGTTGGCCATCGTATATTATTACTCCACATTTAAAAACTAAAAGTATATATAACCGTTCGATATCGGATGTGAATAATTTCCGACGACCTCTCTCTCTATAATATCGTTCCGTGGCGATATTATATTAATAACATTACGAATTGCGAAATATATAGGTAAAAGGTTATTATATATAATTCAATCCGATAGATTTTACATTTTCAAATGGTTTAAAACTCAGTAAAAACAACAGCTGTAGTTTATAATTTCTCGTGAAATTATCTGAAACTTAATTAGTTTTTAAAATTTCTTATGTACAAGACATTTCGGTAAACGGCGTTTTAGTGAATGCTATTTGAAAAAAAAAAAAAAAAAAAATTTATTTATAAAATGTATACTATTGTTTAATAAAAGTCGATATATCGTGTGACAAACTTCATAAATAATTAAAAAATATTATCAGATGAATAGTTTTTTACTCGTTATTTGATATTTTCTCTTGTTTAGTACTACTTAAAGCCTTGCCAAGGCCTTCCCTATCTCTCTTTGAAGACCTTCCTCCCTCGTACAAATTGATATATAATGGTTAGCAAACCTGCCTATAGAATCCATTATGCCACCCTTCCGCTCTACTATTGTTACGACGAAATAGTCCACGTTTTAGCAGTTTCGTTAAGATTCTATGATTTATTGTCGTATTTTGATGTCCGTCTTATTCGTCTCATTGGCCATCGACCCAATGACGTACGCAGAATTCGTTTATGGATATTATAAATATAATAATACAAATTGTATTTTACGATTTTGGTACAAATTACAATTTTAAACACAATTGTTATTTTTGAAAGTCACAATAAAATTAATTAAAAAAAAAAAAAAATAAAAATGTATATTTATTATGCCGACAGTACTTTACAATTCTTCCTGAATTTTCTAGATGCTCTGTGTTGAGATTTCAATATCCCGACGATTTGAATATTCAGCATTGCTAATCCATTTAAGCGAGATTCTCTTGTTGTATTTCGTAGATAGGTATTGAGACGGCGAAAAGTCGAAAAAGTTAACGTAACGAGAATAAGAAGAAATGTTCGTACAATATTGGACGATGCGAATATGTAGCGCAGAACGAGTATTTCTACGATTTTCATTTGTTTCGCTTGCCTACTACCGCCATAGTCTATAATTTCTCCGATACTTTCTTGTTCACTGCCAGTTAACGATCTAGTTGTTTGAATTGTAAATTATTTATTATCGATGGCAAAATACATCATTAAAAACTCGACGAAATTTGTTTATGATCTAATAAAAACTACGTCTTGGAATTTGGGCAATGACAAAGGAACAAAAAAAAAAAAAACCGGAACGTATACTGAAATACGTTAATATATATACTCCGGGTGAATTCGTTTGAAATATTACAGACCCTACCATAAAAATAGTCCACTTTAGGGACAGGCGAATGCTCAACAAGTTCAATAAGTTTGCTTTGGCGTTGTACAGCAGATTTATCAGTTCGCCCATATATTCGTAAAATGATATACGAACACTTTGCCAAAATGTCATTGGCCGAAATTACTGGTTACCGTTTTCCATCCATCGTCGGTCGGTCGGCCGGCCGCGGTCGTTTACTTCCTCACGGCGAATTATTCTTAAATTACGTCCGGACCGCCGCCACCGCCGCCATAAAGAAATATATTATTAAAATTTATGACACTTTCGGAATGTTATTGTCCGGCTGAAAATATACCGTCGTTACGTGTATTCTTGTATTCATTTAAATACATTTTAACCGTACACATCGTAAAAAAAAAAAAAAAAAAAAAACTACAATTTTAATGAAATTCAACGCGATTCGAATAGATTTCAACGTTTTGTTTCAGAAGAGCTTATACCCGGGCATTTAAATATCGTTACGACGGCGTTAAAAACGCGATAGACAACAAAACCCGTACGCGCGTGTGTATAATAATAAAAAAAAATACTATTGTATTGTAAAAGAAGTAAAATTAAAAAAAAAAAAAAAAACGTTTTGAAAATTAAAAAAAAGAAGAACCGACCGGTAAACGTTATAGAGAGATAATACGAGGGGGGGGGGCACGGTTGTAGGTGAAAATACGCGAAACGCGATAAAACGGGAAAATTCGGGATAAAAACGTAGGGTTGGGCGGGGGTCTTTTTGGGGGTTATTTACACCGAAAACGGCCGGGGGAATGGGGAAGAAAAAAAAATGGTAAATAGTCGTTTTATTATATCTGCTGGTATTAAATTGACGCGCGAAATGATGTACGATATTTCGAAACGGGTAAACAGACGACGTGCTCTTCCGTCGACGTCTATACGGCCGTTATAGATCAATTTCCATTATTATCTACCGGCGGGGTGAGTGTGGGGTCGCTTATTCTTGTGCGCCGGCCGTGTCGCCACGCGTTACGTGATTTCGTCTTCTCGGTCCCGCGAAAATACCCGCCCGTAGAAAGAAAGAAAAAAAAAAGGAAAAAGGAATATAAAGAAAAAAAAAAAAATAAGAAAAAAAGTAGGACAAATTTAACGTAAATTTATATTTAAGTCACGGTCACGTCGCGTTCCCTGTTAAAACGGGCCGCCGACAACGCTTTGTTAGTTTTTATTTATTGTTGTTGTACTTATACACGTACCGGGGTGTAATCGAAAAATACCCGGACTGTGTTAATAATATTTTATATCAATCGAGATAACGAAACCCCGATAATGTCATTCGATAAAGTAACTTTTAACGAGAATTTGAGCGTTGGTTTGAAATCGATAACAATATTTATTTTTATTTTATGGCATTTTTACGAAAACACGTTTCAGTCATGCGGCGATTTTCGTAATGGGAGCAATAGAACTTAATAGAGTGTGTGCGTATAATTTTGTTTTAAATCGGGGAAAAGTTCTAGTGAAACTTTTGGACAATTGCAGCAAGCTTTTGGAGATGATATTCTGTCTCGGACAACGTGTTTTGAGTGGTTTAAACGGTTTATGGAAGGCAGAACATCCGTTAAGGATAACGAACGACCTGGTAGATCCTCGACCAGTAAAACAAATGAAACTGTTGCTCATGTTCGTGAAATTTTTCAAAATAATCGTCGATTAACTAGCAGAGAAGTTGCAAAAGACGTCGGAATATCTTATGGTTCTTGCCAAGAAATGTTAACCAAAAAATTGGGCATGAACCGAATCGCAGCCAAATTTGTTCCTCGTCTCTTAACCGATGAACAAAAACAAAACCCAACTCTCAAGAACTTTTTGGAATTGACCTAGATTTTTTTTAAAAATATTATAACAGTTGATGAACTTTGAATTCACGGGTATGATGTTGAAACCAAGCGTCAATCATCACAGTGAAAGACAGCAAATACTCCTAGACCAAATAAAGCAATAATTCATTGTGAATGGGTGCCTCCAAGGACAAACAGTAAATCAGCATTTTTATTCAGCAGTCATGAAAAGATTACGTGAAAATGTTAGGAAAAAAAGGCCACAAAGTTGGAAAAGTGGTTTTTGGATGTTGCATCACAATAACGCCCTGGCTCACAGCTCAGTGGTCATTCGTCAGTTCTTGGCAAAAAATCATACTCCAGTAGTTCCACAACCGCCACATTCACCCGACCTAGCCCCGTGCGACTTTTTTTTTATTACCGAAGTTAGTTAAAATCCACGCTCAACGAACGTCGTTTTCAAACAATTGATGACATTAAACAAAATACGGAAATCGATCTTAAGGACATTCCAATTAGTGCCTTCCAGCGAATGTTTTCAAAAGTGGAAAAGAAGATGGCAGCGGTATATTGCTTCCCAGATTATTTTGAAGGTGATAAAGTATATTTAGAATAATATCGTGTTAATAACATTTTATTTTAAAAAACCGGGTATTTTTTTTATCAAACCTTGTATATATATATATATGTGTGTGTACAGGGTGGGGCACTTGAACTACCGTATTCCTCGGTAGTAATTAAGATACGAATTCTCACTAAATACTATTAGTTCATAGACATCATTCCATTTAGTAAACGTGGAACAGTGGAGTGATAAACAACGTGTTTATGTAATAAAATCGTTTTACAAAAATAATGACAGTGATGTGGCCGCACAGCGTTCATTTTAACGTTAAACGCCATGATTCGGTACCAACAGCTAAAGCTATTAAAATATGGATGAACAATTTTAAAGAAACGGGTTCAGCATTAAAAAAGAAGCCTGTACTGAAAAAAAAAAACCATTCTTATAACCTGAAAACGTCACAGGGCCGCTCTCGTAAAGAGTCCAAGCCTACACGCACGGCGATCTAAACTTTCAGCCATTTAAAAAGTAACGTCTATGCACAGTTACCTCGGAATTATTGATGAACTAAAAAAAAAAAAAAAAACCAAAAGTCCAAGAAGAAATCGCCAATACACCTTTGAAAGTGATACACCGCGCAGTGGAACATATACAAAGTAGGCTAGAAGAGTGGACGGGGAGAGATGGCCGTCATCTCGGGGGTATAATTTTTAAACGAATAAATGGCAAGTTATGTACTTTGTTATAATACATTTTTCATCGTTTTTTTTTTTTAATTTTATAATTTAACTTGGAGAATCTACCGTTTCAGTGCCCCACCCTGTATATATATATATATTAGGTACCTGTTTCACCGTCCCTCCCCTCTCAATTTTATTATCGACGTTCGTTTGTTTGTAACAGCTTTAGGTTCCTAGACGGCTTATGTTAATTAGGCGCTATTAAATAAACATGTCGAAGGCGAGTGTAAAGCCAGTCGTATAATATTGGCCTAATACTCGTATATATATATATATATATATATATATATATATTTATAATATTATTACACGTAAGCAGTCACGAAGACTCATCTAGATGTATTAATCTAGAAAATATTTTTTTTTTCCACCTTGTATCTCATCTAGACGACAATTTCGTGATATCTGCAGTCTGAAGTTTATCAAGATAAAAAAAAAAATGTATCTTTTTAGTAATTATCTAGATCAAAAAAAATATACCCGTAACCAATTAAACATTTAATGTTCTACCCATAGTAGAAAATATTAAACGTCTAAAACTGTATTACTGTTTTACATTTAACAATTGACAATTCGAAACAAAAAAAAAAAAGTTATCTTTTTTTTTTATCTACATAAATTCTACTTAACTGAGATAATTTGAGTATTTGTTATTTCTGATTATATACAGACAATTTTTGAGCAACCTACCTCTATCTGGATACATTTTACTTATCTGCGTTTCAACACTGCACATAAGAGGCTATTATACTGCACCGATATCGAACGTATAAAACTGTGACATTTTTTTTCCGTAGTAATTGAGCGAATTTGTTGGCGTAGTATCAAGGCACCAAGGAATTAACAAATACCTACAGAAGAAAACTTGTATAATGTAAATACATTGTTTCTATTTTGTTTGTAATTTTCTTCAACTATTTGCAAAGTAGTTGACTGGGAAATATATTAACTTCCGTTCAATAAATTGGACAAATTCATAATAATTCCACAAACGCATCAGGCTTCTCTTCTAGCGAGAAAATGTAAAAAAAGAAAAAAAAAACATTTCCACATTTATTGTAAATAATCAATATAATTTGTTTAGTTTATCGAATAATCACGTATTGGGTAGACTATAAATTTGTTGTTATAGCCGTTTTATACGTGGATTATAAAACTAATAATAGCTGTAGTATTTTATTATTATCATCTGTCCTGCATTGTGGTACATCTGTGCCATTATTTAGTTATCACGGTAACCGCATTCACTGTTTTATTTTTATTTATTTTTCTCCTTCCTTGTATTATATATTATTTGGTTGCCTTGATATATCAACAAACCATTCTGGACGACAGACCACAGACCAATAATAATTAAATTGCGTCGGTATTTTGGTGATCTCTGCGGGTTACCTAGGCTACTCGTACAGTCGAGGCAACACGCGAAAAGAAAATACCTTTTTGAAAGACGACTCGGTTAACTCGACTTGTTCGACTTTATGTTCTTTCACCCGATTTGTATTATATAGATTTTAGATATAAATAAAAAATTCAGATTAAAGTTCAAAATAAAAATTTTAACGCACCTCTGAATAATTCTCTTCGTTCTTCTTGTCAGTTTTTCTCGGCCATGTAATGGAAAGTCCGTAAAATGATTTTCAACTTTCTTTATTTTTTTCACCCCCAGTTTTTAGACTTTTTTTAAGCATATTTCTTCAACCGAAAAGAGATTTCAACCGGGGGGGAAAAAAAACACTACACACTTCAATACTAGTTATACTAAGAGAAGTTCTGCTCTCTGCAAATAACTCAAGAAACATAAATTTGAATTTATTTCTTTCTTTCTGATTAAAATCAGCATTGCTAAAATATGTTATGTATTTTATATTTCACAGTTTATTTACACTTAAATTGTATACACATTTTTCGTATGTATAAATTATTGTATAATAATACTATAGATAAACTGTTTGTGAATATTATGACGTCATCGTATACTTTTTTGTATATGAAAAAATGCCTAGATCTAAAATAAGAGTAATGAACAAATCTCGAGAACGATTTTTGCACACTTTGTAAATTTTGATAAATTTTAAAAATATCATAAGAGTTTAAATAGTACAATAGTCGGGTGAATGAAAAGTGGCCGCTGATGCCCATGTTGTTATCAATCGCACTTTACGTGATTTACTTTGAGAACCCATGGCTTATCGAAAAAAAAAAATTGCCAGCGGCCACTTTTCATTGACCCGACTATAGTTAAATTTTATTCCCTATAATATGTGTTGCTTATAAAAAATATTCTTCATTTAAATTAAAAATTAAATGCAATTTCTCCATGGGTCTTTCTTTTTTTATTTTTGTAAAAACGATTTATTATTCATTATATTCTGTATTAATCTTATCCCTGGCTGTCTTTTTTATTTTGAAGATTTTATTGCCCATTGAAGGCCTTTGCTGCGTTCACTACAATCTTCCGCTTTTCTCCATTTTCGCTGCCTTCTATTCTCAATACTTGTCCATCATTCAAATCTTCTTCTAAATATTATTATATTTTAAATATTTAAATATGACATTTATTATATTAAATCATCATAAATGTATTTTATGTGATTGAGAATTTCTTTTATTTAGAACAAAATAATCAAACAATATGCGAAAAAAAATATTTATTACATTGTCAACGTTTTGTAACTAATTTATAGTTAAAAAACATACTCATACTTGTTTGTTATTTATAGACGCAAATATTAAACATTGAAGGCAAAGTTCCTTGGAATAATAAATTCACCAAAGTTTAAATAAATTTGTTATGCACACATGTATGTTCATGTGTGCAATATTGAAAACGGAATAATTTCCTACCTAACAACATAAACAATAATTTCTGTTTAGTTATTTTAGAAAATTCTGAAATTATATTTGATTTATTATAAAATAAAATAAAAATATTACTATTAAAACCAAAACCACAGTAGTGGTCAACTATTGTGCAATGTTCGCCGATTGTTTGTCCTGTTATCTGTGTATCCGCGGACCGCCATTTTGTGTCCTAATACTTGTTATCAAAAACATATGTTGCGTTTAGCGCATGCGCGTTCGTCACGACTCCATTATCAACTGGCGCCGTCCCCGTATCGTCGTCGTCGTCGGCCGTACTGACGAAATTACATAGTTTTTAATAATAATAAAAAAAAAATAGCACATTTTGTCTCAATAATTAATAACTAATAGGGTGTCCCAAAAAAAACGCCGGATTTAAAACTGCTATATATCAAATTTATTTATGTAAAGATAACAAATAAAACACATTATTCTCTTCAGAAGAAGTTGAGGTTTAAACATGTAAAATAATATTGTGATATGCCCCCCCCCCCTACTAGCCCTACACGCGATCACTCGGCCCATAAAACTCATCATCGCCCGGTCACATATTGCTCCATCAAGTTCGTAGAAAACACGTCGAATTTCTTCTTTAAAATCCAACAAATTTTGTTCTGGTAAACTCGTGACTTAGCGTAACCCATAGGAAAAAAAATCCTTCGGTGTCAAATCGCAAGATCGAGGTGCGTAGGTTTGATCGCCACGCAACGAGATTAGTTTGTCAGAAAACTTCTCAAGCAGCAAACCGTTTTCAGTGGTTTGCTGGTTTAAGTTTCTGTGTTAACTGCACATTGTACGGGTATACGTGCAGATCTTTTTTTTTTAATATTCTTTGCATTGTTGATGTTGACATGTGCATTTCTTGTGCACGATGGCGACACGATTTTCCTGGACTCACAGTAACAGAATCGCACACAACAACAACATTTGCTTCACTCCGGCCACTTCGAGGACGTCCAGGGCTTTTGATATCTTGTACCGGACCATATTCTTCAAATTATTTAACCAACCGACCAACAGTTGATTCGTTCGTTGAATTGTGATGTTCAAAAACTGTACGGAATTTTTGAACAGTCACCGCGAAACGTTCACCTTTCTGGTAATAAGTTTTCACGATCAAAACTCGCTGTTCCCTACTGTACTTTTCCATGATGATACAACAAAATTAATGACTAAGAATAACGAAAACCCTTATCAACACAAAACCTCAATGATAACAGATAACAAAAAAAGCAAAAATAGTGCTGCTAACAACAAAAATGGTGGCCATTTTATATCCGGCGTTCTTTTTAAAACACCATGTAGTATATAGTATAACAGTATAATAATTTTATCAGTATCGAAAAGAAATCTTCTAGTCCGCACTGCCCGAGGATACAAATCGATTGGTACTACTTTAATGGGGATGAGCTGAGTTTACCTCTCTTCGTATACAGCAGTGGTTCCGAATTCACTTTTATAAATTTTCCATCGTCAAGGACCACAATTTATTTATTATCATCACCTTCCTACCTATACCACTTATTTCTTAATATTTCTATAGTTTATTATTTATATGTACATAATACAATCAGAAATACAGTTTATATTAATTTATTCATAGACAACAGACTAATTTTGTAGAATAAAGGTGTTGGAAATTCAAATTTCGGTATTTAATCAACAGGGAAATTAGATTTTACAAACTTAAATTTATTGATTTTTGTCTAATGTGAAAAAAATAATACGAATTTAAATTAATATGTATTTAACAAGTGTGACTTATTAGCACTCGTTCCTTTGGCCAGTTGTGGGACAATGAATTGCGTACGTTAAACCGTGAAGAATATGAAATACAACTTCGATAATTTTTATTTTTCAATTTAAATTTCGATTATTTAAATGAAAAAATTGATAATCATGGACAAAAATTCTTTAGCATCGCGGAACATTTGAAATGAGTTCGCAGACCATCCCAGTTGGAAACCACTGGTATACAGGCTCATCTAACAGAAAGTGTCGTTTCTAATGAATAACGTAAAAAAAAAAAAAAAAAAAAAAAAAATCGAATTTCAATAATTGATATATTAGAAATTTGTGTATGTACACCATAGTACGTAACTCATACGTAAAGTCTATTGTTTTCGTTATCTTCTACGGTTGTTGAACGCGTGCGGTGCGCGTACCTATAATTTTACTCCGCCGCCGAATGAACGTGTATCTTTCAAAGTGTAGGTAGTAGATTACATAAAAAGATTAACATAAACAAAGAAACAGCGCCCGGACTAAAAATTGCATTAAACAAAATACAATTACTCGTAAAGAAAGTAAGTACATAAAATGCAGAAGTATAGAGTCGTTTTATTAATCAAAATCAAGAGATATAAACATAAAACTATATGGGATTCCAAAAGAACCATTCGTGTAAATAACGTTGCACGATAAACGTTTGAATAGGGAACGAAAACATTAAGACAATGCCAGTAAAACAATATTTATACGGCGTGATATTCAAACGAATATACGTCTCGGGGTTAAGATGTTATTTTATTGTATTTTGTAAAAATGTATATGCGCCGGAATAAGATTTGTATCGTTTTTGTTCATTTCGACGAATTGTTTTTAATAATGTATAATATAAATGTTGAAAAATTACGCGTCGAATATTTCTCTCTTAAACGGACCAGATCGGGACAGATTGGATATTCAGTATATTTGTTTTTTTTTTTAATCTGAAATCAATCCGCAGTGGCAGTGGCAGTGATTAAATAGTGAATTGTTTAAATGTTCAAGTGTAGACATTTATTTAGTCGTTAATACATTATAATAAATGTATACCCCATTTTACATGTTTTATTTCTGGAGTAAAGCCAAAACGTAAAACATCGATAAACTGAACAAAAAATTACAAAAAAAAAAAAAAAAAATGTATATAAACAAAAGGATAAGTTGTTTTGGCCTCTAACCACGACGCGAAAATGTGTTACATTTTCAATAGAAAACTGTTCTCCTGAATAAATTATCGCGTAACAATATACTCTTCTGGAAATAGGCAATTTCATCGCACCTTGACGTTACCATTACTGCCGCTTGATAATCCTTAAATCTCGTTGGAAAAATTGTTACCCATAACTTATTTTTATCGTGTAAAGCCGTATTCGGCGGTTTTAAGAAAACGTTTTGTCAAAACGCGATATGGATGTTATTTGATCAAACGAAAATTGTTTTTGTTACAAATCCGGCACATCGAATATGATCCGGCACAAATACTGCGTACACAAATTACGTTTTTTAAAATCATAATCAACGGCAATACGTTTATAGAAACGATTAAGATTTTTTACAAAAAAAAAAAAATCAGTGAAATTCTGAAACATTTTAGAATTATACTTTTATGTTTTATTAACAGTTTTTATTATGGAATTTTTATTACACATTTCGAGATTTCATCTTTTTTTATTCGTCTATGAACCGTTTTTACAATAATCACTGTCATTTAAATACAGCGGTTTACCCATAGCTACTCGACAACTTAGAACCATTGATCAATCAATAAAATGTCTTCTGTATTTTAAGTCAATAACTCGGTTCGGTTACAATATGTTTGTTAAGTTTATAAGTTATAGGGATTTAGAAAAGCGATTTTTTTTTTTCTTTTGAATCTTAGTTATTTAAATTTGATATGGACGGACAATATGCCTGACTAACCCACCTTAAATTGTTTCATGATAACAATGTTGTCGTCATAGGTATACAAACGTTTTTTTTTTCTTAAACTCGATAAAAAGCAATTAACTCGTATGATGGATCTTTTTTTTTTTTTTTTAGGAAATTCTGTATTTTTTTCATCGCATTAGTAAGACGAGACCAGTTTTTTTTCGTCGTGTGACGAAATAAAAACTATGAGACTGATGGGGAAATGTGATACATATTGTAGACAAAATGATATGCCGACTCTATAGCTCTTTATTAAAATGTGCTGCAAATGTAAAAAAAAAAAAAAGAAAAAGGCTATTTCTCGAGTTGTTTTTGCAGCCCTGATGTTTCGAAAGAAACGTTAATATATAATTTCACGAAATATTGAGATTGGTACGCTAAAAAGGTGGAAACGGTGATTGTTGTTTTATTTGAATATCGATTTTGAGTAAAACTTAGTTTACTGTGAGTATTAATGTTTATTAGATGTTCATTTAGTTATGAAAACTATCGTTAAAACTCATAATAATAATAAACATATTTCAAATACAAATTATCGTTTGATTTTAGTTGTGATTATATAATGTAAAAAATTGTATATATTGAACGACCGAATTATAAAACCTGCAATTACAAGTTTTATATTAAAACGAAAAAAAAAAAAAATAACAAAAATGATATAATTGTGAAATTGTAAATTCGAATACGTTATTAAAATATAGGAGTTAGTAAAAAAAAGACTAAAGATTTAGTTATAGTTAAAATATAAGCATATACGTGTATACATGTATCGTAGGATAATATTAAATACTAAATAAATATCGGAGCACTGCTAAAAATACAAAACTGAATTATTTTTAAGATTTTATCAATAATTACAATTAAAAAAAAATATATTTAATTATTTATTAATGGTATTGCCTTTAGTAACTCAAGTTTTATCATAATAAAAGCTCCAGGCACTAATAATACAACTATAATCCGATCTAATTTTTTAATTTTTTTAAATACCATGTTTGAAACATTCGAATGAATGTTATTATTCTTTACCTATGATATACTCGTCATTTTAAAATGAAAAAACGTTGATTTGCGTTATTTAAAATATTTAATATATATTTGTAAATTATTAAAAAAAAAAAAAAAAAAGGTGAAAAAATGATTGGATAATATTCTTATTTTGTGAATTAGATATCAAATAAACAAAACAAAAGACTATTGTCGATATTGTTTTAGAAAAAAAAAAAAAAAAAAACGATTTTATAACGATTTATTTACAGTAGATCTCACGCGATTATAGTTTTTTAAAAGTTGTTCTTAAAAAACCACTAATACAGAAAATCCCAATTTTAAGTTTAGCTGTATTAAACTACTCGAACATTCCTTCTATAGGAAATCCAAATCCCACGACGTCATTGCAAAACCGATGTCTTGACGAATATAGTGTGTCTAAAAAAGTACATCTATACAAGTTACAATTCGTCTAAATCAATTTTTCTAAATAAATGAAATTTTTATCTCAGATAAATATTTAGATAACTTGGAAATATGTTTCTGGACATAAGATAAAAGGTTTTTACGTTTTATATTTCTAAATATTTATTGTTTGAATCGGGACGGAGTAATAATAATTTCATCTAATTTATTTAGACGAACGTTATGCACGTAAAAAGATGGACACAATCAGACGACGACATTTTAATCTTCGGGTACACACAGATTTTCCGTACACTTTTGCGCACCCGTTCGAGAATTGATTAAAATGCTCATGTCTATGTGCTTAAAACTTACTTAAAACTCTTATAAATACGCGTCAAAGTCAAACAAACGAATGCAAACAACACAGACTCGTACGTTTTATATGTTACTCAAATTTAAAGTAAAATAGGACTAAGATATTCACACTTGATCAATATCGAAACATTTCGACGGATTTGTCGACAATTTAATATTAAAACGAAAGTTATACAAATAATTTTTAGCTTGAATTGTGGCAATCTATATTATTGTCCAAACTCGCTTGAGTTATTTTATATTTAAAATATTTTAAAAAAAAAAAAAAAAACTTTTCATACCAACTTCTCTCACAGTTGATGTTTCGAAATTATTAAATGGTTTTTTTTTTTTTTACTTGAAAGTTATTTGTTTATTTATTTTTTTTACTACGCCGATAAGTTAAGTAATTTTATATTTTTTTTATAGTTAAAGTTTTGGTAGATAAGCGGCGTGTGTACCTGCGGTGTTCTAGCCAATAGAGGTATATAATTTATTTTTATATTTGTCGTTTATTAAATATTTAGTTTTTAATTTGTTCCCGTTTTCCACGAGTGGTTTTGCCATTAAAATGTTAGACGGTACTCGAAAATGTATGGAGAAATTATTTGAATTGCGTAGGTATACAGATTACAATATATTGTTGTAATGATTATGTTTATATTGCATTTATCTGATGTGTTCGAAATAATCATTTTTTTTTTTAATTTCTTTTCTTTTTCTTTTTTAGTTTGTGTATATACCGAACAACCAAAAGAAAAATGTATTGGCTTTGCTTGTATCCGATACCGACGCGGCTTTAGAAATCGATTTAAATAAAACAGTGACGTATTTACGTGTACGGATCTGGTGTTAGATCCGCCTTTACAGTTATTTTTTGTCCATAAATAATTCAATTATAAATAAAAAGTACAGACCGTAGTAAAATAAGTAACTAAGAAACGTGTAAAATACACTGGTATTTAAAAAAAATTAAAATCAGAAGGCTTTGTCGAATAACGAACAATAGTTCCATATGAAATTATTTCCCGTTTTCCAATGTCAAACGATACTTGAAAAATTGATTTAAATCTACTGGTTCAATAATTATGCGAAATTAAATATTTTATGATGCGTACATAACTACGTAAACGCGTTTAGACATAACATTTTTATTTTATCGGCTCCTTACAAAACAATTTCTAACGGGACAGAGAACGGACGAGATTGATAATTTTCTATTTAAAAAAAAATATTCAAGTCGTGCTATAATGGTGTAAATTGTGCGGTCATTGTTGTGGCCCGCGGGTCTGTAAATGAAATTTGATCTTCGACCGCCTCTAGATAAAATGCTAAATACGCCACTGAAATAATAACATTTATACACTTTTCAGATTCCGAGCGAAACGAGGAACGTTAACTGTTTTACTATGACGTGTTTGTGTTTTTTTCCAAATCATTTTTCTCTGTCCGACCGACAAACTCGCTCCGGTCGTCAATCTTATGTGAGGGTTCTGGTAGAAAATGTTGATGCGCACTGCGGGCAGGTGGTTTTTTTTTTTTTTTGATTTCCCTCGTTTCTCGCTACCTTAGTAATTACGTGAATAATTATAATTTATGCGGAATACTTTACTTTAGACCCGGAGAGACGACGCCCAAACACAATCGAGGTTCATAAGTTTTACTTTATTGTTGTAAATGAAAAAAAAAAAAAAAAAGAAAAGAAGTAAAGAAATTGAGCGTATAAATGCCGTTATTTTTCTATTTTTTTTAATAATATATATATTTTCGGGAACGACTTAAATAAACAAACTTATTATACGGGACGAAAAACCGTTACACTGCCAACCACTCGCCCGGTTCATTAGGCTTTTTCTTGAACGCGACGATACGGACAAAGACTGCCCCGGCACACCGTTCTCGCAATAACGGGCACGGCCGGTGGACCCACCGAGCCGTCGTGAACTGTCATTTTATATTTTATTATTTTTACGCGCTTGCATTGTAATTGTTGTGTTTGTCTTGAAAACGAAACTTTCGTCTGGGAAACGCGAAAAGTCAAAGCCGTCCATTGTCCCGCGCGCGTGCATTTGACTATTAAACCGTAAGTCCGGCCGTATTCAAATATTGCCGAAATTCGTCCGGGCGACACATGTGAATTTCGCGATCCGTATCCGTATAGTAGTCAGTGGCTCGAATTGGGGAAAAATAAAAAACAGACGAACTAAAACTGCAAGCGTTCGTGTGCAATTGTCCAACTCGGTTCTACACCCGGTTGAAGGGGCGGAGATCCGACCTCCCTACACCGCTTTTCGGACAAAATTTAAAAAAAAATTAAGTCATTGTGCGTGTATTTGTTCTACTATTTCCCGTTGCTTTCGTTAAGAAATTTACGGTGTTTAGCAAATTCGGCAGATTACTTATTTTATTATCACACGAGTGCGATAATAATAATTTATGACCTAAACGGTCAAGAAATTATATTCCGCAGAGAATTGTTTACAAACGTATACATTCGAGTTGATAATACAATTTTTTTTGTTTTTTAAATACCGAAATGAAATGTTTCCGTCCGTTTGCCGTCGCATTAGAAATTATTTGTAAGGAAACGATTGAAATAAAACTATTACATCTAAACGCGTTTACGTAGTTATGTACATCACATCATAAAATATTTCATTTCTAATAATTATCGAACCAGTAGATTTAAATCAATTTTTCAAGCATGGTTTGACATTGGAAATCGAGAAATAATTTCATATGGAACAATAGTATTGTTCGTTATTCGACAAAGTCTTTGTGATTTTAAATTTAAAAAAATTAAAAAAAATACTAGTGAATTTTATACGTTTCTTAGTTACTTATTTTACTACGGTCTGTACATTTTGTTTATAACCTGCGTTCTTTTTATATAATATATATTTGAATTTTTTTACATTCCTAATTGCTATATTTTACTAATAATTTTGTAGTTTTAGTAATATTTGCTATTTTCCCCTGTACTTTATGCCTTTGGAGTCAGTATTTAATATTGAAAATAAACTGCTACAAGTTAGAAAAAAAAAAATACAAATAAATGTATAATTCGTATAATCATGTTATTATTATTTTTACCATTTTTTTTTTTTTTTTTTTTTTTACAATTGTTACTCTGTTTTTATTATGTCTTAACAATTATAGTTAATTTTAATAAGCTACCTATTAAAACGCCTATATAGGGTTCCCCCTCCTGTTTCAATAAATTTTATAACTGTTTCGAAACTATTGATCCGAACAATATTTATATAAATAAAAACAAAAAAAAAAAAATTCCTCAACAATAACTGTTTGAAATAAAAAAAAAAAAAAAAAAACAGAAACAAAAAAATGTTTAATTCGTATAATCATGTTGTTATTATTATTACCATTTTTTTTTTTTTTTTTTTTTTTTACAATTGTTACTCTGTTTTTATTATGTCTTAACAATAATAGTTAATTTTAATAAGCTACCTATTAAAACGCCTATAAAGGTTTTTTTTCGACCCTCCCCCCAGTTTCAATCAATTTTATAACTGTTTCGAAACTATTGATCGGAACAATATTTATATATATATAAAAAAAAAAAAAAAATTCCTCAACAATAACTGTTGGAAATAAAGACGCGCAGTTAGACTATAATAACAATTATCGATTTGAAACTGTAGAAAAACATTTCGGATTCGGGCCGCGCGGCCGCGCACTAATACTGGAGTAATAATACTTGACTACTTGTTAGTTTTCATATGATACATCGGTCCAAAATGTAGTTTAATCAAATCCGTGCCGGTGTATTTATATTTTGACAAAGCGCATTTTATTAGGTTTTAATCAATTAAAGTTTTATTAATATCCCTCTAATAATGCGAATCCGCATAATATAAATACATAAATACGCGTCGTCGTTAACTGTTGGCAATATACACACGATTGCTTAGCCACATCATAGAACCACGTCATAATTACCAAAATAATATTTATAAACTAATATATTAATTATGTTGCGCGTACACAGACCGATAGAATTTATGAACGCATTTCAACGTTATAATTTACGAATTTAGATTAGACAAATAAATCCGGACTCAAATTACAGTTTTCGTATAAATTATTTCCAATTATAAAACCTAAATATATATATTATTATGTCTCTTTGGGGTTATTTATAAAGTTCAAGGGAGTTTTTTTCGTTAGTTTCGTGTAATTTTTACTGACAGAGTTATTCTTACATGCTAATAGATAGCAAAACAAAAGAAAAAAAAAAAACTCGTAATAACAATTATATTTTTTCAAAATGTAATTTATTAATTTTAAAAATAAATTTATTTAAAAAGTACTCATAAATTTATGTATTTTTAAGTCAATATAAGGGGGATACTAGGTAAACGCCATATTAGTTAACTAGAAACATAATATTAATTTTAAAAGATTTAAAATGTTTAAAATGCTAAGAATAAGAATGATTTCTGCTTATCATAATATATTTTTATTTTTCTATGTATATATATATTTTTTAACTATACGATGTTGCAAGTCACAATTGTTTCATAAAAATTAATTTATGGGTAGAAACCGTGTTTTTTTTTTTTTTTTTGTTGTAATTACTAACTTTGTGTTACTATATTCGTTCGTCCAACCGTCTTCTTCAAACACGTAGTAGTTGTGTATAAAATATCGAAATATTAACTCTTTAAATACAGAGTTTCCTACTAAGATATACTTAATGAAAAATATATTTTGATTAGATAGTAAATTGAACATTTAATGTTTTTTTTTTAAACGTAATCATTTATGTGTATTTTAATATTTTATAACGTTTATTTAAACATAGCATGTACAATTAATTGTACGATTGGCATCAATTCGAATTTATCTTTGCGTTTTTTAAACGTATTTCCAGTTTACAATGCCCAACCAAGCAAAGTTCATTAGGTATATTCGCTCCAGTTGTTGGAATATTTTTATAATGAATTTTTGACGGTAATAATTTAAACTTTTAATATGCCATGTACAATCAATTTTGTGTACGATGTACGTATAATAATTATTTTCTTTTATATGCAAGTTAGTTAAAAAAAAAAAAGAAAAAATGATTTATTATAAAACGCAATTTGTGAATTAAAATTTAATAGTAAATTATATTCATTTTCGTATTCTACATATTTCGTTGAATAATATAATTTTTTTTTTTTTATATATATAAAACGTTGTAAAATCAATTTGATTTCTTATTGGAAATGGGACCGGTAGAATTGCAGTAGTTTATTGTTGGTTTGCCCCGTTCGGTAGTATATATATAAAAAAAAATTAAAAAAAAAAAAAACCATGTATTGTGCTGTGCGTTTAGTTTATTTACGCATACGATTTTACCAATCGCCGTGCGTGCAAATAAATAATATTAAAAATTACGATAAATTTTACGAAACAGAAACGCATGTGAAACACAACGCCAAACAGCAAACTGCACTTGGTTTGCTGCGAACGTTGGGAAATTCGTATGCGCATAAAATACAACTCGAGTGTTGACAACTGACAAACATAAACGATTGTTATCAAAACCATATTTTCCGAATATTCTATTTGGCTTTGCGGATCCCGTTAAAACACCGCGTTTTGTTTTATACAAACAGAGAAAACTCGCCGGGTTACGACTCGTATTACAATATACAGCCCGGGCAACATGTTTGAAATACGTTCAGTTATTTGTTTGAACAAGACGTGTAACTTCGACTGTAATATTATTATATATATATATATCGGTTATTTACGAGCACGCGGGGAATATTTACAGTACTCTGTAATATTGTCGTACACGGCTCCGGTCCCAACAGCAATAGCAGATAAAATCGTACCACTCCACGTGATAATCAACTGTTATTAGATGCGCGTTTTCGAAATATATTTCCATAGTTTTGTAATGATAGACTTATCGCGATGTAAAAAAAAAAAAACACGGCGCGGAACCCAAAAATCTCCTCTCCCGTAGTATCGAGTTCGGCGTGCGTCTGTGGGGCGGGCCAAGTGCGATTATTCGTTTATCAGCCACCAGATAAACCCGGGGGGCACCTACGGCCATTTGCCGTGTATTTATTATATAGATTACGTTCACGAATTCGATAGAAAACAACAAAAAAAAAAAAAAATACGTCGAGGTGCGTACGTTGGAATTTAACGCGTAAGGTGTTAATTTTTTTGATGCATTCGCCACTGTTATGCGCTCGCGTATAGGATGTGCCCGGATAAAAAAAAAAAAAAAAAAAAAAAATATAACGCGTTTTATCTTCCAATAAAAAGTACACGGGACGAGAACGTGACATATTACGAGTGAATCGCATAACGCTCTGTCGAGAAATGTTTATCGTAAGTATAATATTTTAATGATATTCGTCGCGTCCCTTGGCGTACGGGCTACGCGTATCGTTTACGAATCACAATGTACGGAATTCGCAAAATTAAACGTACTAGATAAATTAATTATTTGTGACCCGGACGA
Source organism: Tuberolachnus salignus (assembly GCA_956483605.1). Taxonomy (NCBI): domain Eukaryota; kingdom Metazoa; phylum Arthropoda; class Insecta; order Hemiptera; family Aphididae; genus Tuberolachnus; species Tuberolachnus salignus. The sequence continues at coordinate 7,239,917 of OY101433.1, read as the reverse complement.
AATATTATTTACCGATTCCTCGGGCCGGGGGCTGTATAAATATACGTTTGGCAGAGTGAATAACATCGAATTTTTTGATCCCGCGACGAGGGTTCGATATGATAATATTATTTATTAAATTCTACCCGCGAATACCGGCCATACTGATATATTCGTCGAATATAATTCCGTCAGTTTTTTTTTTTTTTTTAATTATCGACAGTTTGTCCAATACGCAATTGTACAAGAATATTTGGACCTAACGCAACAAGTAGCGTAGATATGGAACAACATAGAAATACGGGAAATTACTCATAAATCAATCTTATATAACAAGTTTCGCGAAGGGACGGCAGAAAAATCAGTGGTTTAGGCACACAATGGAATGAGAAGGTATCGGATAAAGTCGGTTGTGTTGCGACTAACGAGAGGGAGACCCGGAGGCAGACCAGAGAAAGAGAGGAGACCAGAAGTAACTGATTGAGAGGAATGGGCACAGGACTGCGATAATTGGAGGTCGGTGTCAGTGGCTGTGAAAACTTACGGTGTTGCGAAACAATACTACGACAACGACGATTAAGAATCTATTGATTTCGAAAATATTATAATGAGTTCCCTTTTTAGTCGTAGACGGTTAACGATTTCCAGGTGCGTTACGACTGATTTGAAAAAATCCTATCAATATTTTTATTCCCCCCCCCCCATAGTTGTTAATATACGATTAAAAAAAAATACAAAGTTAATAATTTGATATCAATGCACCGTGATACTGAGGCGTAAAAATAGAATTCGTTTTAATATTATTTATTAATTGACATTTTTCTATCAAAGAAATAATATATAATAATTAATTATAAATAATTATAAAAAAAAAAAATGATGGATTATTTATTATATATATTATAAATAAAAATAACCGTAATAAAATAGAACATTTTATAACCTGCTCGGAGGATGCGGTCTATTTAGGTAGTTTTAAATGATGTATATGGTTTTCTACTGGCAATACATTTTAGGTCAGTAAATTTATATTACATTTTTCACGCGAGCTACCGGCGGCCATGTAGAAAATTGAATGCACATGGTGGTTATATAAAATTGATATAGAAAAATCATTTTCGGTATTTTCATATAATGATAAAATATCATCACGTAAAAAATCCGGGGGAAAAAAAAAATCCAACCAATTATTTTTAAAACAAGCGTTTTTATATATTACAATTATGTTTTCCCTCCGAGTTCAATTATATCGCGGTAACATTATAAATCAGGTCCGTAATTGGATATTTTATGGTCCGGGGTAACGTATTTCCCCTGCCCCCCCCCAAAAACTATGTGTTCAAAAAGTATAATATAACTATATTGTTATAAAAAAATATATATATATTTAAAAAAAAAACCGTTAGTCCACGTAAAACGCAACAACTATTTTATATCTGTCTAACCTCACTAGTATCATCATTGTTTCGCATGTTTCGATAAACAAAAATTGAAAATGGTATTAATAATATTTGTAAGTACAAAATAAACGATTTGATCGGGTTTTTTTTAATGAGTTTTAACATAAATTTGTCCTTATAACGCAGTTAAACTTTATTTATTTCAAAACCGTGTCTAAAAAGTGTCTAATATAAGTATTCGGTGAAAGTTTCATGTTGCTAAGATTATTTTACACTGAATTACAAAAAAAAAAAAAAAAATAATAATAAAAACCAACCTCCACAATGCAACAACGACCAGACAACATTTTCTATCAGTTGTTTTTCGTAAAGTTTTTGATTGGAGAAAGATTTCTGATCAAAAACTTGTTTACAGATGCACACACAAAAAATAAAATAAAACAAATTATATTAATAAAAACAAAAAAAAGTCGACATCGTAATAAATTCAATACAATCCTCCCTACTATCGGAATCTAAAAAAAAAAAAAAGGCGTCTATAAATAATTCATTTTATGGTAAAATACTTTACATATAAAGATATTTTCAATATTATGAAATTTAGATTAAACACTGTTTAACGAATTCAATTATTAATATGTAGATTAAAAATTGATTTTAAATTATAAATTAATAATGTACATTTATAAAAAATTTCTCTAATAAACTATCACTAAACCACGATAATCTTATAATATTATCTCTATATTTGATTATTTTTGTTCTGTATTATTTTAAAACGAGGAAAATTGATTTTAATTTTAATTTATTCGGGTTACGATGATTCATGGGTTTTTTTTCCCCCCCTCGTACTAATGAATTATTTATTAGGAAATCGTGTTCGCCGACTATAATTTGCAATGTAATTTTATTTTATTTGCTTTTACAATTGATGTAGAATAAATCGTTTAGGGGTCTTACCAGACAGACAGACAGACAGTATAAGCCCATTGTATTGATCTACAACGTTGGATGGCATTTTAACATCTTGCTGGATTGTGCCCAAATATTTAAAATAAACTTTTACTAAAGTCTTGTTATTCGTTATACGGAAATTACGCCGCCGTCATTTCATTCGCAAAAATAAACGGACGTACGACGACAGCAGCAGGATTTCATATTTTTTGACACGTTATTTAATTATTATTTATATTTGCGTTCGGTTGTTCGTCTGACGAGGTCGCACCCGTGTGTTCAAGTACCGGTCAAAATTACATGACAAATATATTATTACCAGTTTCGGAATGAAATTGCCACGTCAAAAACAATACAAAAAATACAAATGCATAAAGGGTTTTTAACAAAACAATGGGTTTGTGTTTCGTACTCATACACTTAGATAAATCGTTTTCCCGTTTTTGTCACGGGCTATATGTAAGTATACATAATATTTGAACTCTGTTTTTATAAAACCGAATCTCTTTCATTGCGTTTACAATTACTGTAAACGCTTTTCCTATTAAAACACATGTGTGAACCTCACAAAAGGATTTCAAATGTATCGCTATGCACCTACCCAGTGCCGGATCGGGCGATTACAGTCAGTCGGGCTCAATATTTTACCGGCACAGTGTCTACAATAAAAATATCCCGAGAACAATAGATCACATCATAGGCCTGGTTCGGCCAATTCAATTCCAATTGTGAAATTGAATAAAAAAAAAAGAACGAATGGAGACATTTCCGATCAGCGGTCCAAATTATTGAAATCCTGGCGGCAATCGAGAGCTAAGCTCGACCACATTCTGGACCTGTCCGGCTCTGCGCCTGCCCACAGTAAATGAACAGGCGACTGGAATCTCTTTTCAACACTGGTTCCGTTGGTTCCAGTTTTTGAGAAAAATATTGAACGGTTTTCTTCTAGTTCTTGAAATTTTTTTTAGAAAATAACGGCTCTGGTTCGGTTAATAATGTAATATAGACGCTAAAGTTACATAGGTATTGGTTTTTAGGACGTTCACCACAATTATACTACTGAGATTCGATTATTTTTAACACGGTCGTCATCAGTTCACAGTTACGATATTATCGTCGCATACGTCGATACCTTCATTCGGAATCTAAATATTCGTACCTACTACAAGTCAGTGGAGAATAACTGGCGAACACCGTCGGTAAAAAAAAAAAAAACAAGAAAAAAAAGACTTTATTGCACTTAGGGGTTTGGTCAGTTGCGACTGACCGTCAATCCGATCCAAAAAATAATACAAAATACCAACGATGTGGCGAATGTTAATTTTTGACCCTGAATTGATGTCGAATTTATAATTTTCGTTTGTATAATGATTTCCGTCTTTCCGCTAACCGTGTGCGTGTAAATTTTTGAACGTACATTTTTCATATAGACAGCCTGCCTAGGCTATCTATATGAAAAAAAAAAAAAAAAAAAAAAAAAACAAACGCAATACATTAAAAATCGTTAGGTTGGCGAACGGGCCAGACGGTTTTCATGCAGTAAACACATGCGGACAATTACTTTTTTAAACGTATTTAAAACGTACCGATTACAGGCGTAGTTTTAAAGTAGAATTACTAGACGACAACAGAGATTCCGAAGTAACGCGTGCTTTGCATATTTACTATCAATTATAATAGACACTTTAATAGACAAATTGCATTTTCTATATTCAATTTATATAAGCTCGTCAGCTACGGATTTGTTATTCAGCCGGCGACACATGTCGACAAATGCCGCAGTCTTCATTGGAAACCGATAGTTCGACAATATTATGCACTCTGCGCATATTTTTCGTTTATCATTCTGCTTTTCGAATTAACCGTGCTAACGATAGTAGATAACCTAAAACATATTGTATTTGTTCTCTGGAAGGCATTTGCTGTCATCAGTATTACTAAAACGGGCTGTGCCTGAATTGCTATCTATCATTAAAAAAAAAAAAAAAAAAAATACAATACATACTTGATTGAACCGTAAAACGATTCGATTCTGTGTCGTTCGGGCGTTTGCGATAAACACAAAAATACGTATGATCCTGGGTGTATTCTTTTGTAACGCGGAGATTTATACAATTTTATATTCTTTAGTGTGTTTTTTTTTTTTTTTTTGTGTTAATCCCAAAACATAAATTATAATAATTTTCTTTATATTAAATGTTTGAACGCTGCAAAATAAATACAAATATAATTAAATTACACTGCAGTAGCGACTGAATTAAGTGGTGTACGGGCACAGGTAAATTGTAGTGTATTTAATATTTTCATTTGCAGTATTATTTAGTGTTTCATTAACATTCATAAATCCAACATGACGCTCTATACATTTTCTAGACCTGTTGAATTCCCATCGTTACTATCGCCAAATTTACATAATTATGTTTCGAATCATTTAACTCGGTATTTTCAGTAGGTATTTAAAAAGTGTTTAACTAAACATTCTGAATATCGTTAATGTCCCCAAGTCCGACAATTAAACTATAACGATTGAATTATTTTTACATACGTCAAAAAAAAAAAATGGATCGTTCAGTGGGGTGTCGGTAATCCGAACGGGGTTGGGAAAAAATAGATCGTTCGGATTACCTATGACTTTAGTAAAATCAATTTTAATGCAATTTAAAATTAAAAATTAATTTTTATCCGCAATCGAAAAAGACAATGAATACAATTACAATTAAAATTATTATTATAATAATATTAAATTACACACGTATTCATTTAAAATATTGGCATTTTTTATTATTATTTTTTGAACACTGGTTACTATGTGCTGATCAAACGCTTTGTCCCGTAATAAACGTCTCAGCGATATTATTGTTTTATTGCTATATTATTACAGTTTACACGAATTTAATCATATCTAAACGACGTACACGTGCTATGTGATTATCGTATTTTTTTTTAAATTATCGCTATTTGTGGGGTCTACGGAAAAATATCTCTCTGAATATAGTAGTGATGCGATAGTTTTCAAGCTCGTTCGGATTACCGCGTTTTTCGGACTAGCCCGTGTTCGGACTAACGAGACCCGACTGTATTCGCTTAACGAAAAAAAATCGTGAAATAATATACTCGTTGTTAAACATTCGTGTGGGTTTTTGAACAATTATTGTTATTTTATCGAATTGAATTGGAATAATAATAAAAAAAAAAAAACCAACATTTAAACGGGATGAACCTGTTAACCGGCGATTGTCAACGAATATACCGAGTAAAATCGAATTTTCTGGGTTTTAATTTTTTTCGCATTTAGAACCGTTCAATGATGCGTTTGAGCACAGGCCATGGTAATGCGTCCGCCATAAATACGTCGATTTCCGAAATAGCAGCCCGCGCTTTTGTAATCGGAATTTTTTTTTTTCTTAATTTTTTTTCTCGAATTTTGCTATTTTATGAAATTTAGCAATTGTTGTACCGTACATTACGGGTGCGTATCGCGTCGCGTCGTTCCTACATCGCACTGTATTGTTTCTTTAATTACAGAACTCGGAGAAATGTAAATTTATATGTACTCGCTTATAATTTCAACCGGCATAAAGACCATCTCGCAGGTACGATTCTCGTTTGATTAGAACACGGCTCGGCAGTAAATATCGTCGTGTCGATGTATAGCTTTTAACACGACTGCGGGCGCCACCGGGGCTCATGAATGATTTACGAAATTTATCTTTCGGTGTATTCCAGCGTGTGTAGGCTTGAATTAACATTTTCGGCGTGTAATTTCGGTTGTAATTGTATCGAAATTAATTAACTGCCGTGTACGTAGCGTGACGATTACGGGAGCATGGCCGTCCCGGGCCTGAACGCTTCCCCTCCCCCCGCCCCCCCCACGAATCTTGCCTTAAATATAAAAAAAACCAATAAAAAAAATAAAAAAAAGTTTATACGAATATATGAAATGCGAGCAAATAATTCACAATGTTGTGATAACACAAGTCTTTGAACTCTCTCGTTTTCATTGTATAAATTATTCATGTTTCGCCACTGACGCGTAGTATTATTTTGCAATTTTTTTTTTTTTTTATATATATATATATTGCAGTTTCAAACACAAAATGTATTTGCGTTATTTTTTTCTTTTCTCTGTAAACCTCTAATGCGTATTACTTTTTATAAATCATTGGGGCCTATTTAATGATAGTTTTTTTTTTTTTTTTTTTTTGTGTGTGTCAACTATTCATGCGTTCTAATAAACGAAATTCTAAAAAAAAAAAAAAATTACTTATTTTATTTCGAATCCTCCATTCGGTTGTAAATTCAGATCACCGAACGATCAATTTTTAATTAATTAATCAACGATTCAACGATTAGTAGTTGGTAGGGCACGAATTTCAAAGCATATGCTTTTTTTTTTTTCATTCTTTATGGTATAGGAATGTAATTTTTATACATAAATTCGTTTCGTTGTTATTCTGATTCAAAATAAATCAATTTTTTTATTCTTTTTTTATTAATGTAAATGCTTTTCTATTGGTTTTTTTTTTTTTTTTCATTCCAGTTGTGGAATTTCATTAAGTTTACCGTGCCACAATAATAAAACAATATCAATTTAATTAATGAAATATGAAAAAAAAAAAAAAAAAAAAATGCTTTTTACTCGCGTACGCCAGTAGGTATACTCTCCCAGGAGGTAATAGCTCTGTACAGCTCCGAATTTATGTCAAACACGGAATACGGACTACTGTTTAATGCTGATTTCATTAATGCTATTATTGTCCAATTTCGAAAATATTGTGAACCGTAATGTTGTCGACCTACGTAAACGCACAATAAACTATATTTTTAAATATTTTTTTTATCATATTTTATAATCTAAGTCAGTTTTAGTTTGGTCGTGCATTTGTTATAAATAATTAGGCTTGTTTTTTTTTTTTTGCTTTTTCTCGAGCAATAGTTTTTTTCGTAATTCGTTAACGCCCGAGCCCCTAGTAAAATTAGCTATCCAATTGTATCGCGTTAAATAGCTATTCTATTTGATTTGCTCGAAATCTAACATATTTTTTCTTGACGCATAATAATAATAATAATAATAAAAAAACCCCCATAGATGTTTTCTATACAATATCTACGTACGTACGCAGGCACGGTACGTTGTGTACATTGAGGTTTAACTCTTTTTATGCGTTTTTTTTTTTTTTTTTTTTTTATTGTTATTTGTTGGCGTTATTTTATTTGTGACGGGATTTCGGAAATTCGATTAACGCATAAAGTTCGATCGGATATTTTACCAATATGGAACCATAATTCCTCAACGCAGTACGTGCGCATCACTCGTGTAACGTGCAAACGCTCCTACGTTTTAAAATAGATAACAGAGTACGTTACCGGCTATAATAATAATAATAATAGTAATAATAGTATCATATTTTATAGGTTGTGTCACGATCGTTATTTCTATAATGCGAGGATAACTGTCGCGGATTATCGATTTTCCAATTATTTGTTCAGAGTACCGAGTTTGGGTTAGGGCTAGGTATTTTTATTAACAACATTGTAATAAATACGCGTTAATAGGAGAAATATAAAACTAAACAAAACGTAACTATGGAGAAAAAAAAAAATCGACGGGCTTTCAAACATGACGTTTTTGCGTCGAATACAATACAATCGGGACATTTTTTTATTTTGTAGTACTGAAAAACAGTAAGGTCTAAATCTAAATTTATCGGTAGTTTTCGTCATTTAATAAAGTGTTCACCGTGTTTGAAATACAAAACACCAAAAAAAATTAATTCCACATTAAATATTTGATCTTAATAATTTTTCGGGAGAATATTAGTAATACCGATAACGCTGTTTGGTTATAGCCGTTTCGAGTAATACACGAATGCAAAATCTTACGTGAGGAATTTCAAAACGGTTAGATTTACGAGATTAAAACATATAATTTAAAAAAAATGTATTTAAATTTATAACATATAATACAGTTTGTGGTACGAGGCAACTTATTGAAGTGTCATAAAATGCCGGTTTTTTTTAAGCGTTAATATAGAAACAATCCTATCATAATATCTATGCACATGGTTGTTTGCAGGAGCCGATTTGATGAAATTCGACATTCTAACGGTCGAGCCACCAGCCATAATGAACTTTTTGGAGCTCCTCGGTTTACGAATATCGTGTATTTTTTCAGTAAATAGTTTTAAACACGGTGTTATTATTTATGGAGCAGATTGTGGTTAAATGTTTCGTATAAAATTTCTATAAAATATAACAATACCTGATCGAATATTAAACGAATATATACAAATTACAAATTATTAACTATATAAACTAACAAAAAAATTAAAAATATTGTTACCTTTATAAAATACGATATCTCAACAAAATATTTATATTTTTAATATTTTAAACAAAAATATATATAAAAGCTTAATTACAATGGATTTTTTTTTTTTTCGTAATATATCGGCGGGCAATGATAGAAAAGTATAATATTTTCTCGGACGTTATTTATTTTATATCTTTTCTTCTTACTGATTTATATTTATAAAAGATTCTTTTATCGTTTAAATAAAAATGCTTCTAAGCATTTAAAAAAAAAACTATATATATATATATATATATCTTTCTAGGGTTCTCGAGACTGCTAAATTATAAATACACGCAGCAATGCGTTTTAAAAATTATTCGTGGTGATTTATTATTATTTTGATAAAGTCTCCCGTGCGGAATTATTTAGAGCCAACTAGGTAGGCAGGCATACTCAACTAATAATTATACATCCGGAGTACCTGATTACATTGCATTTCAAATGTGAAATGCATTGTATGATTTCGGTGCACGTAAGTTTACTAAAGCGAATTATATTTCAAAATCCATATCATACGTATGCGCGCAGACATATTATTAGTACGGTTTCCACTTGAGAATTGAAATTGAAAAATGTTCAATATCCGCTAATATCGGTAACGATCGTTAAATAACGATAAATACCGAATACGATATTTTGTACTACTGCGGTACTGACAATGTAAATCAAAGATTACGCTATTTTTTGTTTTTTTTTATCATTAACTTTAAATTTAATACCGATTGAAATTTAAAATTATCGTGATCATTCGCAGTTCGATTCAATCGCGTTAAATATTCACCACATACATTTAAACGTATAGAAAAAAAAAAAAATGCATTTCACTAATATATTTTATTCAGACTTATACCAAAACGAATTTCAGTTAAATCTCGTTTTCGTTTTATACATAAAATATATACGGTTTATATATACTCGTTTCGCGTCAAATATTAATATTTATCATTTTTTTTTTTTTTTTTTTTATTCTTTCGAGAAAATATTATCATAATATAATAAACGTGAAACATAAAAATACGCGCGAAATGTATTCGTCAATTCGAATTGTATTTCGAATCGTTCAAATAACGGTAGAAATATATTATGCGTTATTGAAATCTCGTAGGTGATTGATAAAATATAATCTTATCACCATGTCCCAAAAGAGAAACGAATATAAAATAATTGTTTCTTGTTCTGAAAAAAAAAAAAAAAAAAACCCATACAAAAGGCACAGATGTAAAAATAATAAAAATAATACTAACCTCAAATGTTAAAACTACCGAGAAACGGTATAAAAATAAAAATGCTACCACCCCCGGACGCTCGGGTTTTTATTGCGCCCGGTAAAATCGTCATAAATCTGGTCTGCTCTGGGGGGTCTTAAATTCCTCCTTTCTTTAGTGTAACCGTCGCCGTGGTATCCTTTTAACAAATATTTATAGTAGGTCCGTTACTGCAGCGCCGCCGAACGTTTCTCGGATATTTCTCATCTCTGGAAAACCTTTACTACGTGTATTATACCGTAGTACGTATAGATATTTAATTCGCATGTTGTTTACCGATTCATAAAGCGTTGACAAAATAACACTGCCGCGGTATTACAATATTATTATTTTTCCCGGGGCCATTGTTACGGGCGCGATTATTTTTCTCGGATTGGTATCCTCCTGGAGACGAGGCGAGCGGTTTTGTATGGCGACGGCAGCAGGAGGGAGGCACCTCCTCCTAAGATTTAATTAATTAATTGCCAGACGTAAGTTGTTTCCAGAGGTAACGGGGGGTGGGGGGGGAGGGCCGGCACATGAATTATTCAAACACGGTATAGCAGTAAGCCGGAGAAGTGTATAAGCCCCGAATAAAGACTTACTTAACAAAATCACTTTTGCTTAACAACAACACTAGGTTTTTAATTCCGCGGACTTCTGATGGCTCGGCGTTCGCGTCCGAGAGATTATTGTTTGACGCCTACCGTCTGCGCAGTCCTGCACATATTACACACACCACCCGCGTAGGCGTATAAATTCTGGATTTCCATTCGAAATTATCAATTTGTTCCGATCCGGATTTAATAAAAACCGCTCTATAAATGACGGCCATCATTAATGATTATAGCGTCCGTCCGTCAATTTAGTACGGCCGTAGGTACTCAGATTGCGAGCACATCAATAACCGACTTCCGTGTTTAGACGTTTTCGTTAATGAATAGTAACATCGGAAAGTAATATACGTTCCGACGTTACTATTTTATAGTTAAAAAAAAAAAAAAAGAAAAAAAAAAGAAGATAAATATTGATGGCAGTTGTCGTTATTTTCTTTTTCCAAACAGAAATTCCATGTTATTTTTCTAGAAAATTGTCTAAAAATCAGTTATTATCTTATGATTCGGGTGTACGAGGTCTGTTCAAAAAGTACCAGGACAAATGTTATTTCGGCTAATCTACACACGATAACGTTTCAAATTGTAAACAGGTGTATTCCCCGCGAATTAGTGAATATATTAAACAAAACCCGAAGTCACTGTCTTATCTCAGTGTAATATTACACGTGGATAAATCCGGTCAGTTTGTTTCGTTCGCCGTTTTCGACATGTCCGAAATTAACGAACAACCCGTGTGCATCAAGTTTTGCTTGATACTTGGTAAAAATGATGGAAAGGGAACGAACGGAAACGACTAAAACCGCTTTTGAGGACAATTCATTAAGTGGTTCCGTGACTTTCGAGTGTTTTAATCGTTTCAAGGACAGTCAGAGGACAACTGAAGACGGTCCACGTACTGGAAGATCGTCGACGTCATCCGGAAACGATGGTGTGGCGACAATTTGCGAAAAAAAAAAATGCGAAATGGCCGCCGACTTACCGTTCGTGAGTTAACAAAGCGAATCCCGATTGAGTTTTGTCATGCAATTCTACAGGAAAATGTACAGATGAGAAGAATCGCGCTGGCAAATTCGTTCCGCGGTTGTTCACCGCGACAATGCACCGGCACATTTAGAGGCTGTTGATTCGTGAACTTTCGGCTGATAGAAAATTTGCTTTGGCCACGCAGACTCTCCCTATTCTCTTAATCAGGCACCATGTGATTTTTTTTTTCTATTCCCGAGACTATAATCCGCGCTTGAAGGACAACGATTTCATGATGTAGTGGAAATTAAAGCGAACGCGGCAACAGAAAACTCAGAGCTTTAACTTTGGAACAGTTTCAAAGGACTTTTGAAAAACGGCAAAATCGCCGGGATCACTGCATATCGTCCGGATGAGAGTATTTCGAAGGAGATATCTTTAAATAATATGTAACTCGATTTTTGTAATTATTAAAAACAAAATCCTGGTACTTTTTTAACAGACCTCGTATATCCGATACATCATTTTTTTTTTTTTTAATTTTTTATAAACGGTTCTAACAATAGGTTTCTTTTCACTCGGTAATTTCACTTAATTTTAAAATCTCTTCATTTTAAAACCTAAACGCTATTACAGAATAGGAAATATTTTTAATACCCGTTATTTGAATTTAAAAATTGTGTTGTATAAAACCATACAAACGGATTACAATGACAACGAGCGGTTTATGACGTAAAATTATGTTTCCGATATAGTAAACTATATTTATCACGGTAGGTTATATTCCGAAATGAGTTACTGACATTGTCACTGTATTTTAGTTATTTTATTTATTTTACCTTATGATTTCCTTATAAATAATATAAAAAATGTATGTATTCGCCCGTTAATTTAAAGCGACGGCATAATTATGGGCGATTTGGAGAAACCCTTTTAATAACTGATAATATTTTAACGGACATCCCATATTAGAATAATTCTATTAAATAATAATATTGCAGTGCGGAAGTACAAGCCTGTGCCCGAAATACGTCCAGTTTTAAACAGTGGTGCTGCCGTACATTTTAATGAGAGAATACTAAGCCGACTAGTGCGTGAATAATACGTGTGCTCGTCTTCTTTCAAAAAAATTATAAAAAAATAAAATAAATAATAACTTGAATAAGTTGACAAAAAACCAAAAAAAAAAAAAAAATACCCGTTTTAGTCATTGATTATGATGATTATCCATTGTCAATATTATACTTTTACAAGTGTCCTGTATACAATATTATCAAATATCGTATTTTCAATACGATCGATGTCGTCATTGCCACACTAACTTTAATAATACCGTCGATAATAGAATATTCTTAAATCTCCAAATCTTTTTAAATTTCTGTAACTATAATCTAAACTCAACGAGAAAGTACACTGAAATTAAAATGTATTGAAATATATCTATTACGTTAGTTGTTATATTGTTTGTTTAGTATTTTATAAATGATTTTTTTTTTTTTTTTTGTGTTTACAGGTGAGTATTCGGAAAACTAATGTATTAAAACACGTTACACGGGAGACAATTTAAGCCCGCGTCCAAGTATGTAGTACCCTACGTTATTGTTAATATTATTAAATAGTAGTATAGTAGTCAAACACATTTATTCATTTACTTTAATGATAAACGCGACGGTTTAATGAGCACATAGAAATTATAGTATATATTTATTAACGGAGTTACATTAAGAATCAGTATTTAATAGTACTATCTACACAAGCGCAGTGTCATAATGCAAAATTCGAATTTCGGATTTTTAAAATCCAAATTTTCGATACAGTGCGGATAGCTGTATTCTTTTTTGTATTTCTATTAATTAATTCAATTAACAGAAATTAACAAATAAATAGATTTAAATAGAAATATAATTAATAATAAAATAATAAAATAATTAATTTTAAAAAATGTATTAAAGAAATTATTATAAATGATGCATATAAGAATCCTAATTCAAAGTTTCAAAATACGAATCCAGAATTTCGAGCAAACTCCGGATTTTTTTCCATTACTTATCCACACAGGTACCATTAAATACTTATGGAGATTAATTTGATCAGCTTATACAATATATCACGACAAATACCATAGTATGGTAATTTTTTAAATAAAATAGTTAATAAATATTATTGTTATGCAGTACCTACTTACTTATAGTGATTTGAATAAATTTACATTTTTTCTTATTTCTATAAATATCAAGATATCACGGACACAATAAATTGAGGTTGATATTATACTAACTTGTGATATATTTCCAAAGTAAAACCGCGGACCTGAAGACTTAAATTAAAAAAAAAAAAAAAAGGGAAAAAAAATGTAGGTTATTACGAATATAACAAAATATTGATTTTCTGTTTTAAGAGAAACAATGCAATTTCGAATATAAATTTAATTTATTGGACGAAAACGTACGAAAGAGCATTAGAGGACGTACAAATCTACTAATAATAATATAAAACCAATTCATAAACTACACTTACATAATTTTTTATATAAGAAATTATAATATTAAAAATATAATTTGGCAATTCATTATTGAATGATTGAATAATTCGATTTTTTTTTTTTTTTTGTATTCTTCAATATTATTAGTGTTCAATAAAGTAACGAAACTGATTTTTTATAGTGAAAAATTTGCGAAATTGTCTTGTATGGATCATAAATCACCCGTTACAATGTGTAACACAACAACCTAGCCCCTAACACATTAATGTCTGTCGTGTGTGTAATTACTTACCCGTTATTATTTTATTTTATATTTCGTACAAAAAAAAAAAAAAGTAGATACAAATATAGTTAATAGTATTTAAACGGTAGAAAACTTACGTCGCTGCACTTTTACGTAATGTTTCAGTCCAAACGCACAGTATGGAATTGCGTACAAACACGAAACAGTCAATATTTGTTTGTAGAAAGTTACCGAAATCGTATATAAATCCATTAAGAGCGACTTATTAGATAATATGGAACATAATGAGTTTGTATTTTCAATTTAAAAGAATATTAATTGTGTACACAAATATTATATTCAACGCGGTATAGTGCATATTCTCAACGACCCAAATATGGGTTATAGTAATATTTTACCGAAAAGTTCGTGTTCGTTCATCCGTATTCGCTTTGACGATAATCAGCGTTGCGTAGAGATAACTAAAAACGCATCGGTATATAAAGATAAAATTTAATTTTATAAAATTCGTCTAGATACGTAGTTTTAAATATCTAAATTATCTGGCAGTAGATAAAAAAAAAAAAAAAAAAAAAAAATGAAACACTAATTATCCAGATGAAAAGACAAAAAAAAAAAAAAAAAAGTAAAAGAAATGAGCGTTTTGATTTTAATTATTTGCATACGTATCAACATTGATAATAAAATGTTTATGCAGTCGCGTATACCTCTACCTCGAGGTGAAATTAGGTTTGGTTAGGGTTTGGCATTCTAATTTACGGAGGGACAAAAAATGTTAAAAAAATGTGAAATACTGCTCGGTACCGGAACAATTTATCTCCGTCCAGACGATAATTCATAGGATATCCGATATTGTAAATTATCCAGAAGCTAAGATAATGGTTGATGAATTATTTATCTAGATAACGCTCCTGGCGTTATTGCTATAAGGAATCATCTCGGTAAATATCACGGCGGTCAACATATAATAATAATAATAATAATAATAGTCCAATGTTTGCTATCGTCGAATTAACATATTTAACGGGTCAGAGTAGATTGAGATATATATATATATATATATAAATAGACACAAAATAATAGAATCTGCGTAGAAATTATTGCATTTTATAGTTGTTATAGTTATTTATTGTGTGTTTATCGTACACGCGTTTAGATTCCCGGGCCGGGACAACGACGAAGCGATTTATTTCTCAACGATTTTCCGATAGAAAAGCAGGAGACGCGTTTCGGGTGGGGTGGTGGTATTAAATAAACCGTTGCGCTCAAAAAGTTTAACTTAATCGATTTGATAATGTTGCGATTTCGTCGATTTGTACGTTTCCAGTTTGTACACTATATATATATATATATTATTACCCACTTGGATACCGGAATTCGAAATTGTTTTTTTTTTTTTTAATAATTTTCCACCTCCGACGTTGTTTTCCGTACGGCCGGCAATATAAATTCGGTTCGGTCTCCTAACGGCCGAGTTCCGCGCCCTTATATGGTTCGCCGCCGTGTCCGTTATATCTTATTTTTTCCCGTCAATTTTCTTTAACTATACCTACACACGTATTCTCCGTTTCGTCGCGTTTACAAGTTTAATGTTTTACGCTACTCTTCCCGTCGGCGTTGTCAAATTTTAAAGTTTTGAAATTGTCGATAGGATATCAATACGACGACGGTACGGTTACTGGCTGGATTGTATTGTATGGCCTAATAAATTTCTGATCATTCCTCTGCGTTTCCGCGCTCGCATGTTTAAACTTAAACCCGCCCCTAGGGTAAATCGAAAATCTATCGTATTGGTCGACTAGATTAGACCGTAGCCGTTTTTCTGGAATCCCCGTTTCCGTTTGATTCGAAGCTATCCCGAGAGACTTTCGTAATTGTTCATAACCATGTCCCATTATTATTAACCTTCAAAACGGATAGGTATTATACATTTTGTTTCACTGTAATATTTTACAATCGTTAAAACACTACGCGGTTTATCTCGATGTGAATTATATAAACCGATTTGTCTACACTATTGAAATGTTCGAAATCGTTGAGATTGTCCTACAGCCATAAACTGGCGCGGTACGGTCACATATTATTTCGGGCTATTAGAAAATAAAAATGAATAAATGTCAACATGTATTTTGATAAACATTCGATTTACGAAATATTATACGGTTATAAAAAATATTTCGTTATTATACTATACGAACTGAACACATTTTATATGTGAGTAAATCGTCTGACGACATAAAATTGTTTTTAAAAATAAAAAATATAAAAATCGTTGTTGGATTAAATCGAGGATATTTATAGATATATGTTACGAAATTATAATCCGGTATACTATATAGGTAACCTGGTAACCCCATCGATACATTGTGGTACAATAATAATAATAATAATAATTTGATTCTGATTTTACTATGATGCGTATTTTCCTTCTCCGGTTTACAAGTGTAGCATCGTTTCTAAAATCATGTTGGAGTTACGTAGTTGGTGCATTGGAAGAGGTCGGTTTTTGATTTTCGTTGTTAGTTTTCTTAATAAATATGACAAAAAAAAATAAATATGAATATGACAAATTGCGGCAATAATGGTTTCATTTTTATTGTAATTCGGTCAATAATAATTGTAAAAACCTGATATTTCCACAGAATATTAACAGACGGACCATGGACGAATTCCGGGCATTTTGACCTATCTATAAGCTATCCTAACTTAATCTATAGCGATAAACTGTCGTGCATTTTTAGTGTTTTTATGGTTTCATGCGGATTCTGCACGATGTTCATTATAAGTCGTGCATAGCAATCGAACAAAATAAAAATAATAATAAATTGAGCGTAATGTAAGAGGTTTTTTTTTTTTTTTTATAAGCGGTTAAAGTGTACACTTTTTGATGAAAATCGTAATTATTACGATACATTCGAGAAGAAAACCATTGGCCGTACTTTGCTCAGAATCGTTTTTCGTCGGCGATGATTGATCGTCGCGTACGGATATAAATTAAATTCTCGTCTTTATCCGATTTAATATACCCACTATGTCCTGTACGAGAAACGTAACGACGACAACGTACAAAACGCTCGAAAGGCCTTTTTTTTTTCGTTTTATTTTTTTTTTTGCAATGTACAGCGTGTTTCAAAACGATTCACCCGATTTCAACATAATGTATTTATTGTAAAATTTGAATAATCAGGTAAGGATAAGTTTTACGAGCTAGTCGATTACGTTAAGTTTTAGGTATAACATTTACACATTTTTACGGCGATCTCCCATTCTTGCTCGACACATATTTAAACGGTAATCAAATTGCTCATAAACCTGTTGAAGCATGTCGACTGTAATCAAGTTGATGGCGTCTGCAATGCGACTTTTCAATTTATCAAGACCTTTTAGGGATAGGGGAGGTGCAAAAACATTGTTTTTTATGTAACCCCAAAGATCAAAAAAAAAAAATCACAGATTGTAAGGGGCGGCCAAGAACAAAACGTAACGTCATAAGCACTACAGCGACCGCCGATCCGTCGCTGCGGGGGGATAGCCGATCGTTAAGAAATTTGTACGGTTTATATCTCAGACGTCTGTGGAATAACAAGTTCTCTGGATCGCGCATTACGAACTGATTTCTGCGGACTTCCTACGGGACTCTGTCGAATTTGTTAGACATTTTCATTCGAAGTCCATGGTCGACCCGACGACTTCCCTTTACATAAGCAACCGGAAGGTTTTTATGCCATCTTTGAACACTCTGGGCTGTTGGGGGTTCAATGTTAAACTATCGTCGAAAATCACGCTGCACGGTAATAACAGATTCGCACTTTTCGAAACGGATCACACAACACGCTTTTTGTTGCTCGGACGACATTGCGATAACGACTGATTAAATCACGCCGACTCGGCTCGGGTGCACTTAATCGCAACTCAGTCGGCAACCGATGCAAACTCGACAACCCTGCCAATCGGATGGTCGGTGCCCCGTTTACCCCCCCAGAACCCCAGAAACTATACCAGGGACAATATTTACAGTCTAGGAAAATCGGACGAATCGCATTGTGAATATACACGTTCCGGACAAATATCGTAATTGGATTATTTTCGAAAAATACACACATTGCGCGTGCAATATTGAAAATCACTCGGTTTCCGGCGTATAATATTATAGTTGTAGAAGGATTAATTGGTATAATTGTAGTCGTGTATGATATTGTTACGTGCCAGTTGTACACAGTCGACGAACAGGTAGAAATACGTGAACGATAACAATTCCGACTTCTTTTCTAAGGTATAAAATCTAAGTACAATCTATGAAAACCCGGGCTAATTCGTTAATGTCGTAGAGAGATTCGAATGGCCCGGCGAGAACGTCGCTTCCGAAAATTTCTCGAACTCCTCTCTCTTACACCCGGAACTCGTTCAACCCCCAGAGGTCTTTTCCTCGGGCCTTTCGTGCGCGTTTACCCGGCACTGGGCTTCATAGGCTTCCGGCGATTGGTGCCGTGATGCTTAATCGGCGATTTCGCAATTCGTCCGGACGTTGTACGTTGTAGTCCCGGGTCAATCCATATCATCCATACACCATTAAAAAGTTACGCAATATCAATATCGGGCAGTATTACTATTGCGTAACACCTGCGCAATCCGTACTTGGGCCACGGGACACGTTAAACGACAGAGAGCCCGGTGACAATATTATAGCGTAATTATTTCGATACGCGATAATCACCACCGCGGTGGTTGTTTCTTTTTTCTATTTTTTTTTTCTTTTTTTCTCTCTCTCGTTTTCGTCCGCGGTCCGCGCGGGAAAACATTGTGTCGAATGAATTACGACAATTCATCTGTTTAGCTATTGTTCTGTACCAACACGCCTCGCCGCCTCCCCGACGAACGCCCCCCCCCACCCCCCGACCGCCGCGCATAACGACTAGAGAATGTTCAGTATAACAACGGCGGTGCATATAAGCTCGCGAAACGGCCGGCGATACACTACAAGAGGGGCAGAAATGGTTTTCGCTACTTGGCAATAAATGCATTCGGGTCCCTGTATGTATATATATACATACATTTATATACGTATTATAAATTACGAAACGATTTGACGTGAGAGAAACGCGCGAATAAAAATAATAACAATAATAATAATAATACAAAAATAAAACACGTTGCGCATTGGAACGAATTCCCGTGAATTTTATGCGCATTTTTTTTTTTTTTTGCATTATTATTCAATCCATTCGATTGTGTAGTACGTATCTAATTTTTTTTTTTTTTTTTTTTTGTTACCGAACAACTCTGCCAAAGACTCGAATTTACATTTACAATTTCGGCCATTCGCGCCCGTCATAGGAACGCCCGTGAAGTATACGAAATTTCAAAACGTTTTTCAATACTTATCGCGAGAATTATTATCGGTTATAATTCGGTATATTGCACTGTGCGCGTCATAATGATTTCGATCATACAAAAATAATACGCATTTAAAATATCAACCTAACCCGAAACTTAAAATACGAGAATTTAAAACGTTTATTCCTTAATGCTAATAGAATATTAGTGCATGGTTTGGCGTATTTAATCGCGTTTTTCCCTTACTGTACCGAAAAATAGCTCGAGTTAACTATTTCAAACAAGCATTATCGTTAGAATTTTAGACGGTCCGAAAACATACTCCCTTCCCCCCTTCCGAAAATTCTAAAAATGCTCGTAAAACAAACAAATCGACTCCCGAATCTAAATGGCGTATTCTCGTTCAAAAATAAATGCAATGAATTTATAACAAAACGACCGAGAAATCTCATTGCAAATGACAAAACCGGGTATACGAAATAACTGTTTACGATATTTTTGTTGACGAAGAACATCAATATTGGATTGTAATATGGTAGAATTCAACCGAAGTACAGCATGAAGACGTTACATTTGTTCTACGAGACCGAGTTTTACTTTTATTGATTTTCACAGTTGAAAATACTTTTCCACATATAATATATTATACTTACGTTGTACCGAAGGATATACAGACTGCATCTTGACTGTATTTATTTATTATATTACTGGGGTATTAATTTTTTTGTATTCAGTTTTTATTTCCCAATAATAACAATATAAATGTTTAGTTTGTAAAAATATTAACGGGCATATAAAAAGTTCTAGAATATAAAATACCGTCACGGGCCGGATAATAATTGATGGCGTGTCGGATTTGGAGGGGCGAGTTTATAAATGTTATTTCACGGTTAGTTTATACGTTGACACGGGGGTAGTTTTCCCCCATTATATTATAACAACTCGTTATTATATAACTCATTATGCCAAAAATACAAGAATATAAAATACAACAAATGACAGAAAATGTAAAATGTCGCAACACCAATAATAATACCAACCTGTTACCGATGGTTTTCGGTATACGTATCTAATCTAAGAGTTATAAAATATACTATACGGGTGCGGATTTGTTACTTGATTTACAAGTTCTTATCGACCTTTAGCCCCCGGGGCTTTTACAACTAGAGATTGCTAAAAGTAGAACACCATAGCCTAAGATTTGCCGGGTCGATTCTCGGCGCAAGTTTACGCCAGAGTATTTTTGGCAGAGTGGTAACATAAGTTTTATGGTTTTTGAAACCGGTATAGGTTATCTCGCTGGTAAATAAGTCTCTGTCCGATTACTACTTAAATAGTTCGGCTTGTATAGCTTTTAAAATTTATATATATATATATTTGCATTGTAAAATACGTTAACATAAAAAAAAAAAATTCTCGTTCGGAAAGTCCTGAATATTAGAGTGTAGTTTTTAAGGAATCGAAGAATGTTAAAAGTTCTCGTGTAATGTTTGAGTAAATTAGCATTAAACTAAAAAGTTCTTTATAACCATCGCATACATAAAAAAAAAAAAAAAAAAATTAAAATAACTTGTTTAAATAAGTTATTTTAAATATTATTTTCGAAATTATTAATACCCCTAATAGTTTAACGTCGAGATAGAAAAAAAGAAAAAAAAGTATATTGCAATTTTGATGTTATTTCTCATACAGCTAGGTATATAGTGTAATCTACTGCTGACTATAAGTGCACACTTGCCTGTTTCATTTTATTAAGTAGACTAGCCGGTGTCTGTGTTTATACAGCTAAAATACAGTAAAATTATTATTGTAACGAGTGTTTAAAGTATAATTTGTTAACTCGTTTCCGGATTGTTTATATATTGTATAACACAATATTTTGAATTGCTAACGGTTTTACAAAGTAGGTAATATAGTAAATTTAAATTAAAAAAAAATAATATTATTCCAGCCTGAAAACCGGAGCATATAACGAATGTTAAATGAATAAAGTTGATGAGCATACTATTATGATAAACGTCCATATTTTTTTATATATATAAATATATTCTAGTTTAATTCGGATTATAAAACCAATTGATGAGTGCAATCTGGAGGGCCGTCAATTATTCTCTACGATTATTATTCCTAAGGACGGAAGATTGCAACCGTACGAAACCTGATTATTATGTCGTACGCTAGATGTGTAATTTCGTAATGTAACGGTACCTGTGATTTAGGATCGGGGGTTTGATTTAATGGGATTGAAACTCTAAAGGTATCGGTAAACTGTATGTACCGTTGAAATAGACGTTAGAATTATTAACTTACGATTATTTCAATGACATCTAAATCGACTAAACACGACGATATTATACTACAGGGTGTGGCGTGGTTACTTCCTCATTTTAAAAAATCATAACACAAAAAGTATTGGCAATATTGATTTAATTACTTTTCCTGTGTATGGGGGTACATTATAAGTTTTATTTTATTTGGTTTTAAATACCGGTGGCCACCGTTCTCGTCAATGCACTGAGATAGTCGGAATTTGGAATTTCTGTCCACTTTTTCCAGCATATGTGCGCTTATGTCGGTAATAGCAGCACAAATATTGTTTTTGCGATGACGAAGGATCTTTGGACGATCCGCGTATACCGACGATTTAAGGTAGCCCCACAGGAATAAATCACATGGGGCTAAATCTGGTGATCGTGCTGGCCACTGAAGATCGCCTCTAAGAGTGATGAGCCGTTCGGTGAAGTGTTCACGCAAGATATTCATTGACCTTCTTGCCGTGACGCCATCCTGTTGAAACTACACTTCCCCTACATTCATTTCTTTATGTTTGGGCAGAAAAAAATCCGCAATCATGCTGACATAACGTTTAGAATTGACCGTAACTGCTCTTTCGTTCTCTTCAAAAAACCAAGGGCCAACAATGCCGATTCTGGATATTGTACACCAAACAGTCACACGTTCTGTATGCAGAGACCGCTCATGAAGTTCTCTCGTATATGTGCGCCTTAATTAGTATTAAAAAGTTTAAATCGGACGGCAGTCCGATCGATATGAATTATTGTATAGTATTGTTTTTTTTTAATTTTTTTTTATCATTTATAATAAACTTCTATCGTTAAAAGTATTGATCGGACAATTTCTAAAACTAAACAATTGAAAACCTGACCGGTTTTCGTTTGTACTCGCGTAGTAATGAAAATTAAAATTACTCTGTACAATTCCCACCTTTCTCGAATCCACGATGCTCAGTTGTCTACCGTGTGGGTTTCAGAACTTAACATTAATATATTTAATACGATTATAAGACACTTGGGTTGAACCACTTATCTGTAGTACGTGTTTGGTGACAGTGTAATAACATTATATTACGCAAAAGTGATTTATAATGCGTTATTAAGTGTATTCTAGGAATAATATTGTTAAAAAAAAAAAATTAAAAAAAAAAAAATAATAATAAAAACTCAACGAACCTTGTTTTTAAAATTATATCTATTTTTCTTCAGAAAACATCATTTTTCGGGCAATGAACATGTTTAAATAATTCGCGCAGTAACTTTATTTGGACCGCAGTTGAACACTTTAGAAAGGTGATTTTTCAACACGGGACGTCGGATATTACTATTTTGGAAAATAAAAAAAATCAAATGATCGGAAGACAAAACACAAGTATAAATGTCGAGCATGACCATCGTCATCCTATTTAAGTTTTGAAAGCCATAATTATTGTTATTTTTAAACTAAACAAAAAAAAAAAAAAAGATTATTTTGTATAGATATCAAAAACTTTGATGTTTGCTGTATTTTCATTTCGCTATTTCTTCTATAGTTTATTTTTTCACGTTTTTAAAACCATCGAACCGAACAATTTAAAACCGAACTCGTTTTTTTTTCTAGAGTTAGTCGTTCAATTTTCACGATGCAAACGTTATTTTTCTAAAACGAATAGCCGATCTCAATTTCGCAAAATATCGAACAATAATATTAAAAATCCGTTTCATTCCACAACCGTAAAATATTATACGATTAAAGTTTAATTAAGGTAAAAATTGTAAAACGCGGTCGTTCGGCCGTAACAAACGAATATCGTATTGTTTTATTTATTTTATTTAAAAAAAAAAAAAAAATTAAAAAAATAGTTTGTTTTACATCGAATAACTCGTTTTGTTTAATAAAATAATTATTTAACGGCGTAGGTATTACGCAGAGGTATACTTGATAAAGTTTTATAGAAACCAAATAAAAAAAAAAAAAAAATATGGAATAATTTTGAATAATAATAATGAACTGAACGTTCAAACTCTTATGTTCGATCCCGTACAAGAGACACGAAGTCAGCGGCCATATTCTAAGAGTGAAAATTGAATGAATTAAACCCGTGCGTTTGTTTATGCCAAGGATATTATCACGTCAATAACGTATAGAAAAAAATGTATAGAACGTATAGAAACGGTCCGTGATCAATTTCATAGATTTTCCGTAATATCGCACGATCCATGGAATAAACGAACATTATCACGAGTCAATCGATAAAATTTGTTCTCTCGGTGCACGATGGCCGCCAAGCTCCGGGTTAACACGTAACTAATAACGGAACTCTGTTGAACTTATATATGCATAACTATTGTGAATCGGATGGTTTTTTTTTTTTTTTTATGTTCTATCATTTTTTATTTCAGCCGAGATTCCCATAGTAGATTCCGCGTTTTCGTGTATCGGTTTCGCAATATGCAAACCGCGGCCGTGTAATCGTTTTAAGGTTTTAAAAAGTATTTATAAATTATCTGAGTATGCGTATACTAAATCCGGATTTCGAATTTTGGATTTGTATTTTTATGAGTAAAACCATCGTTTGCCGGGTATACATATATATATATATATATATATAATATAAATCACAGTATAATGTACAGGGTGTGGCAGAACCGACTGACGAGTTTTGATTGGCTATAAATAACGAAAAGTAAAACTTAGAGAAAAGTTTTTTTTTATTTAAATCAGTATTCAATCCCATTTTTAAAAATTATTTTTTGAAAATTATATCTCCAAGATGGTGGCCGTCAGCATTGATACACTGTTGTAGACGACCTCCGAAGCTCTCATATGATTTTCGGCACATTTCGACTGGTATGGCCTTGATTTCCACGTAGAGTGGTCTTTCATGGAGCTGCCGTGGGTTATTAGTAGCCCAGTATCGAACATTTTGTTTATTTACAGTTTCAGAAAGATAAAAATGGGCCTCATCGCTACGGAAAAAAGTTGATATCGGAGGAATTTGCTGACAGGGATTTTTACGGTTGCCGTAGTCAGTAGCATTTAACTCATGGACAAGCATTAATTTATAAGGATGGAATTGTAAATCTTCGTGAAGAATTCTACTCAAAGAACGGTCTGAGATTCCCAAAGCTACAGCGTGTTTCCGGGCTGAGCGTCTTGGTGACTGCTCAATTGACTCTCTAACCAACTGCACATTTTCGGGGGTTCTTACCGTTCTGGGTGGTGCTCTGTGTCCAAGTCTACTTAGGGTACTTCCAGTTTCTTCCAAATGCCGTATCCACAATTTGATAGTGTTAGCAGAAGGGACAGATTCGGCACGTGTAATGCCGAAGTGTATACGAAAAGCTCTTTGTGTAGCGATCACAGAAACCACGATGTACACCTGTCCAGACCATGATTACGAATAAAAACGGCATTACCGTACAATTCAAAATCTACCACTTATAAAGGCCTGCTCTTATCTTATCACAGGCTTATGATCTCATTAAGCTCGTCAGTCGGCTCTGCTGCACCCTGTATATACTTGTTTTTTTAAAATAAATTTAAAATAAAAATGTGTGATATTTTTTTAATTGTAAAAACGTACATAATGTTTAATACATTAATTGCTATTAACAATGAAATAACAATAATAGTATTATGAATTAATTAATATAACATCACAGATTTAATAACTGAAGTTTCGATCCGGATGAAATTCCGGATTTACAATAAATGACGGATATCGGAATCCGAAAAATTTAAGCCATATGAAGTCAATGAAATGACATCGACTTATCGAAAAATTCGAGCTGGCGAAATTTATCGAGAAAATCTGTCCCACAAATTCTATATTAAAAAGCTACGACCAATGGCATTCCTTCGAGATATTAAAAATTCGACTTATAGACGCTGGAGTTATGGTAGTTTTTTTTACTGTATATGCAAATACAGCAGTCACTCGATTATTCGAAATTCAGGGGACCGAGTTGAAAATTCGATTTACCGAGAGTTCAAATAATCGAGCGGGGGAAAAAAAAAAATTCGAATTAAAGAGAGGTGAAAAGTGTTATTACATACACATATTGTATTCATTATTTTTTATATAATTTTTTTTTTATACGTATTATAATATGTTATTAAAGGAATCTGTTTTTTTTTTTTTTTTTTTTTTGTAATAAATATTTGGCCACAATCCGGTCCAAACGTTATCTAACTTACTGACAGCCTACAAAAACGTAGAGCAACATTTTTTTTTTTTTATCAGTGAACGACAAACACTCTTGTACTTTACGGGACCCATATTCAGACTGACTACGTTTTACAAGATTTTTAAAAAAAACTGTTTGCCTATTGCAGAGGTTTATTTTGGTGATAAACGATGATACGATTAAAGTGGAAAAATTAAATTAAATTCAAACGATTTTAGATAAACTACGATAATATTTTATCGCCGTCTTTGTTAAATTGATGACGCCAGTTAGGTGATTTATATATATGTACATATATATATAAAAAAAAAATATATATATCCCATCAAGAAATGCGAATTGTGGCCGAAAGAATTCGAATTGTCGAGTGTCTCCCACCGCCAGACATTACGGATGATTATCGAGGCGGACCGAAATACGTGTCTTTTCAACTAATTGTAGAGGATTTCTCGGGGGACCAAGCGTCTAGTTGGATTTATGGAGTTTTTTTTTTTTCGAATTGTCGAGTGTACCACTACTGTATTTTACTGTAATTTGCCGTTTTGAAAACGTTCGGAGTACGCGTACAATTTTTACGCGGTTTACACTGGTCCGAGATTAGTCGTAACAGCGATGACGACGACGACGACGACGACGACGATGATGATGATGATGGTGATAATAATCGTAATAATAACGGTAATAATAATTCGGCCGGGTGGGCTTTTTCGGTAATATTTCCTCCCCGCGGCGGAGGAGGCGACCCGCAAAAAGTACATTATTTCGCGACAGTTAGCCCGATGAATGAAAGATAGTCGGGCATCGTAAAAACGTCGTCGTCGTCGTCGTCGTCCGACTATATCTGTATAGAGGGCGGGATGCCGCTAATAACGCCCGGCGATTTCGGTATATAACATTTATTTGATAAGTCGTCGGCAAAGCTCGATGTGGCGCCAAGTCCTCTTTCCCGGGTCTTTGTAGCGACGACGACGACGACGACGACGACTACGGCGACGACGACGACGGCGACGCCCTCCCCTCGTAGCGTCCCTCTTTATATTATCTCCTCAGTGCAGTGTACAACATAACACCCGAATATTCGCGTCCGAAAACCGTCGCCGACGGTTTTTTTTTTTTTTGCTTTCGTAATATACACGATAAACGATAATAATACATTTCGTAAAGTATAACGCAAGCGTAAGTAGACAAAAAAATAATAATAATAAAATAGGTATACGAGGTGTGATCAAAAAATAACCGGACTCTGTTTATAATATTTATATTAATTGAGATAACGAAACCCCGATAATGTCATTCGATAAAGTAATTTTTAACGAGAATTTGAGGGTTGGTTTGAAATCGATAACATCGAATTATTTTTGTTTTATGGCATTTTTACGGAAACGTGTTTCTGTCATGCGGCGATTTTCATCATGGAAGAACAACGTGTGTGCGTATAATTTTGTTTTAAATCAGGGAAAAGTTCTAGTGAAACTTTTGGACAAATGCAGCAAGCTTTTGGAGATGATGTTCTATCACGGACAACGTGTTTTGAGTGGTTTAAACGGTTTAAGGAAGGCAGAACATCCGTTAAGGATAACAAACGACCTGGTAGACCCTCGACCAGTAAAACAAATGAAACTGTTGCCCGTGTTCGTGAAATTATTCAAAATACTCGCCGATTAACTAGCAGAGAAGTTGCAAAAGTCGTCGGAATATCTTATGGTTCTTGCCAAAAATATTAACCAAAGAATTGGTCATGAGCCGAATCGCAGCCAAATTTGTTTCTCGTCTCTTAACCGCCGAACAAAAACAAAACCTTGAGAAACTGTCTTTCAAGAACTTTTTGAAAGAGAAGAAACTGATTTAGATTTTTTAAAAAATATTGTAATAGGTGATGGTGAGCTTGTATTTACGGGTATGATGTTGATATACCCAATTTTCCCTAATTTAAAACAAAATTGTACGCAGACACGTTGTTCTTCTATTGCTTCCGTTACGAAAATCGCAGCATGACTGAAACATGTTTTCGTAAAAACGCCATAAAATTACAATATATATTGTTATCGATTTCAAACCAACGCTCAAATTCTCGTTACAAGTTACTTTATCTAATGACATTGTCGGGGTTTCTTTATCTTAATTGATATTGATATTATTAACACAGTCCGGCCATTTTTTTAACACACCTCGTACATACATACGAGGCGCGAGAATCGCGGAATTTTTCAAACTATAATTTTTAACATAACATTTGAATGTTATATACATGAAAAAAAAATATATATATATATTTCCGATCAAAAAGAGAGGGACAGAGAGAAGAATCTATTTTGGTTTTATTATGCCACTTTTTATTATTATTATTTTTTTTTTCAAAACCGTTTTAATATATAGCAATAGTGTTTCCGTGCCTAAATATTACGTATACAAAGTATGATCCAGAAGTGTTTCCGGAATGTAATAAAGAGCATTGGAATACACGTCTATGAGGATGAATTTAAAATGTCTATCCCTTTTGGTGCGTGCGAAATAAAACGTACCTATTCGCAAATATAATAAACGATTTTTAATACCACATTCGACTTGTACCATTTTTTCCACGTGACTTTTTACAAATACAAAATACAATGCTAAAATAATATTATTCTATGGTACAAAAATTGCTCGAGATATTTAATAATATCTATTAAAAAAATATGATTTTTATTGATCATTTTTAAATTATTGTCGGAAATTTTAAACCTTTACTTATAATTTTTTCAATTTTCTGTAAAGTCGAGAAAAATATCATATTTTTGAATATAATTTTACAGTTTTACATTGAATACAATTTTCCGCGTGTATCGGGTAAGTTTCGAAATGGAAAACTATTCATAGTTGCTTGCTTGATTGAAATTACGAACCGTTAATGAAAATAATCGTTTCCATTAAATAAAATGTAAGTTGTATCGTACACATAATTTTCGGAAAACCGAATTCAATTCCAAAGTCGTCCGGCCAAATTATTTAGTGTCACCTGGAGAAAAAAATCCAATATTTTTGCATATGTAATGACGTGACGATTGTAAATTCGTATTATACACTCTGTATAGAATTATTTTATAAAAATGTTTTGTTTTCCTGCTATGTTTTATATCAAAAATCAATAATATGATTTACGTTCCTTATGTGTACTAATATATAAAATGATAGCGTTTGTGTTTGTATGTTCGGTGGTAAACTCCGAAACTACTTATTGGATAGTCTTGAAATTTTTTTTAAATTAAAAAGGGCATCACAGAGAAGATTTTGGCATAAATTTAGTCCGATAGAGTTAATTAATAATTAGTTATTATCTATATACTAATATATAAGTTGATAGCGTTTGTTTGTATGTTCGGGCTATACTCCGAAACCGATTTAGCTGAAATATTTATTTTTATTAGCCTGTTTACGACGCGAGAAGTAACACAACTAAGTGGCTAACTATTCAACAGTTTAAAATTGTTAATAATAAAACACCACTAAACAATTTTTAAATTCAGAGCGACTGCTGCGAGTTGTAATGAGGTATGCGTCATACCGCACGCTACACTAATGACCATGCCTCCTTAATGATCATATCTTACGGTTGCAAGTTACGGCTTTGCGTAATAATGTGATCGAAGCTAAAATTCTTACGGGTCCAGCCGCTGGGGAGTTTGCTTTTATTTCAAGAATTCTTTTGATTCTTTAGGACTTGACGATTGAGTTCAAAAGAGTGCAATTTCCAGTTAGAGTTTCTTTCGCAGTCACCATCAATAAGTCGCAAGGGCAGACATTGCGAATGTAAAAAAACTGCTGTGGTCCCGCGGACTCTCCCTATTCTCCGGATCAGGCCCCATGTGATTTTTTTTCTATTCCCAAGACTAAAATCTGCGCTTAAAGGACAACGATTTCAAGATGTAGAGAAAATTAATGCAAAGGCGGCAACAGTACTCATAGCTTTAACTTTGGAAGGGTTCCAAAGGACTTTTGAAAAATGGCATGATCGTCGGGATTACTGCATATCGTCCGCAGGAGAGTATTTCGAAGGAGATATCTATAAAAAATGTGTAACTTCATATTTGTAATTATTAAAAATAAAATCCTGGTACTTTTTGAACAGATCTAATAGTTTATTGATAATTCAACGGAGGAATGTATATTGTTATACCAGTGGCTTTTGACTATTTCAATTTTTTTTTTTTTCTTGAAAATTTTTCACGTATTATGTGTAATTCATAACAAATATTTTACTACATACCTTGCATCAATGAAAATAAAATTATATTTACTATTTGTATAGTGAAATATATTTTGTACACGAGTAAACCTACACCATAATATTGTGTGATATTGACATGTGTGGGAGTTGATTTGCACGAAAATTGTTTTTCGCATGGTCAGTCATACGTAGCTCTCTCCAGAACCGGAAATCCCGTGAATCAATTCATTTTACTGCCGACGACGGATAAAACAAAAAATATTGTGTATACAGAAATTTTGTAAATTTCTTTTTTTTTTAATAAAGTGAACTTTTTATTTGCTTAGGATACAGTAATCAAATACATTAATAAAACAATTTTCGAATAATTTCTGCGTATTTTAGATTTATTGGCAACCTACTCCTACTTGTGATTGCTCACACTCACGCTCGGGCGGAGCCGATACTATGCTAGTATAATATAATTGTTAGTTCACGAATGTAGGGTAGGTTAGGTTAGGTTAGGTTAGGATAGGATCCTAACCGATCCTAATGCCGCCCAATCCGAGACTGTAAACTTCTGTGAGTCCGCCCCGCCGAAGGGGTAAACGGGTTTTTGTTTTATCCAAAATTGGAAGATTGTTATAAATAAATGATGCGCCTACGGGGGAAGGATTGCCCTGTCGGGTAAAGTTCACCCCGTAGGTTGCGATACCCAATAAAAAAAAAAAAGGTTAGGTTAGGTTAGGTTAAGTGCCGTCCCCCGGGTGTTCTCACTGCGGGTTTCCCAGTGGGGAGAACAAGGTGGATGATGACGCTCTCCATACCCCGATGCGCTGCGAGGCGTTTGACGGGGAAAGTCCGGAGGACAGGTCCGTTCGAACCGGGCGACTTGGTGTCGCTCATGTTGGAGTCCCCAGACCAATGGGAAGCTGTGGTCGACTTCGCCGAGGCCGGCATCGCTGAGAAGGAGTCGGCAGAACGGCAGCGCCGAGCCCTCGACGTCGCCGGCGTGCGCCTTCAAGCGCATCGCCTCCGTCGTCGATCGCGGCTCCGTTAGTCGCTCGACCGCCGGCCGGGTGGCCGGTAGGAAGTGTCCCCCCCTACAGCTTGTGAGGGCAGCAAATGGGCTTCGGCCCGGCTACTGCCCATCCCCACCGTTGGACATGAATTTGTTGTTGTAATTTTTATGCGAGCCCGTCTTGCCTTAGGGGAAAACGGGATTATTACCTTAAAATAATTTTATTGCAGGTTTAACGAAAAAAAAAAAAAATGTTAGGTTAAGTGAGTAGTGATAATTAATTATTTTTAGATTATCAACATTTGATTACACGTGTTTTCATTGTGAATATTGATAATATTGTTATCATCGCCCGCCGGTCTAGATTTATTAGTGACGATTAATCTTTAACGGACGTTATCATTTATATTTACTGGTCTGTTAGTTTTCTGATTTGTTGTTAATTTGAAGTTGCCATATCCAAAATCCGAGCATTTATAGAACACCGAACTCACTAACGGTAATCTGTGGTCACTACAGTTGCTATTGTGTTACTGTTGTTATGTCTCTGCCGTTAAAATCAATAGCATTTAACGCAATAGACAGTAGCTAATAGCCAACGCTCAACATTTAATAGCCAAAATTCAAATATAAGTACTACGTATGATCGTACGGAGTTTATTATTATCCCGTGAAACCATTAAATACTAAAATTCGTATAATGGTTACCAGAATATTTTTAGATTGCATAATTAAAAAAAAAAAAAAAAAAAAAAGGTAGATATTTTTAATACTATACAACCGTATAACATGTGTATAAATAAATAATACGAAATAAAATACTGTATTTTTGCATTACTGCGTGTACATTGTAAATTAATATTTTGGTCAAAAGTTCAAAAAAAAAAAAAATAATAAAACCAAATTTATTACAATGGCAATGTATCGTGAGCATATTATTTCTTTATGGTGCGGTTGACGATAAAATTATTAGCGAAATAATGCGTACGCATTGTGCGCTTACGTCACTATTGTTAATTTACAACGAACAAACGCAATATTTTAACAATTTTTTTAATACGATTTTTATATTTTTGGACGATACAGTTCTAATATTGATTGTATTACACATTCAAGTATCTATTGGTAACAATAATACACAATTCGTTTAAAACAAATAAGTAGTCGTACTATTCCGGACTTGTCTGCAGGCTGTATACAATTCACATCAAGAGAGTAGGTATGGGTACCTATTCAATTTTTAAAAGTGGCTATAAATTTCTCTGCAGATGGCCATAAATAATTTCCATCCGGTTGACCAACACTGCCCAAAAATCGGTAGCATTGGGGGAAAAAAAAAAAATTATTTCGCCCTCCTTTGTATTGATGAATTACATTTTAAGAAATTCAAATTCGAACCGAAAGAATTTCCATAAATTATTCATAAAATACATTATGGATGTTGTATCTTTGACAAAACTCGAAAACTGGGTTCGATTAGTTTTAAATACATTTATTATGTTCGTATTCGTGTTTTGTGCATTTTGGCGTTTTCGATCTCTGTCGAATACGACCGGAATTAAAAACTCATCGCGATTACGAATGTCAAATTACCTCCCGACGAAAGTTTTTAAAAAGAAAAGCAATTAATACTGTCGTATAATCGCATTTTAAATTCTCGATTCGGTTTTAATTGAAGTCCCGTCGAGACCAAAATATAATATCTACAAACATGGAAATTAAACATTTACCTTTAAAAACGCCAGTTTAGACTGACATTGTTGATAACGTTTGGACAGAAACTTTATTGATATTTGTTAAGACATACTGATTTAAAATTTAGTTTACCAATAACAACGACCTATTTGATTTATTATACCCAGATTTTGTTTACTCCTGCGCATTTATAATGTTATATAATTTTCATGTTCAAGAGACCACAGAAGTGTGTAAACCAAACGAATATTGCAGGGTCGGGCGTCCGTGTTCATTTTTTTTCTCATCCTCCCCTCACCCGCCATACGAAATGTCGAAATGTCTATTTGTTTGACGCGTTAAAAAATGTTGTGATTTTATATTCGTACTCTAAAATATCAATATCCGACGATTGGATCAAGTAGTTCGTTCAACTATTCAAACAACGACTCGTGCTGGAATAAGAAGGTCCCGGGCGTTTGCATATTTGTACAATTAAATAGTCGTTCTCAAAGTCACGTAGGTTATCACGGGTTCAAAAAATTAAAAAAAAAAATTGTCTCGCATAATCGCAAAATGCGAATAGATAATATCGTGCAGATGAACCGAGTAACCGTCACCATTAAATAGACAAGAGTAAAAATTGTAAATATTGTCCATAACAAAATTACTTGCATAAACACAGCCTGAGGTGTTGTATTCGAAATTCAAAAACTACCCCCACCCCACCCCGCCCATACATATAAAGAGATAATTTTTGCAGTTAGTTCGTAGTTATTAATTAGAGCTATTTTCTTTTCTCCAAATTTCTCTTTCTGATATAGTTAAACGTATTAAACGATTTATATGTTTTATGTTGTATAATTAAAAATAAAACTAATATATTGTATGTATAACCTATACATATAATATCATTTAAAAAAAAAAGTAATATATATGTAACACATGGATTGAAAAGTCCCGGGCCTAGCTGGCACTAGTTGGCGCTAGTGTTTTGGAATTCACCTGATTTTTAGTTGGCACTAACCCGCAAAAGGCAGCTGTTAAAGTATCATGACAATCTGTTCATTAGTGCGTGAGTTATTGTGCTAAGAGTGACGCTACTTTTGTTATTTTCAAAATAATGGATCAAAAACAATTTCGTGTTTTAATTTTACATTGCTTCTTGATGGGAAAAAATACCGTTCAAGCGAAGAAACGACCGCATATGGCAAAGAAAATAAAATTTTGTTTCATCAAGACCACCGTGTCACAAGTAAAAAAAAAAAAAAAAAAAAAAAAAAAACAATGGCAAAACTACATGAATTAAAGATCGAATTGCTTCTACATTTTCCAGATTTGGCTCCCAGCGACTACTGGCTATTCGCAAATCTCAAAAAAAAAAAATGCTCGCCGGTAAGAAATTTCGCTCGAATGAAGAAGTGATCAGTGAAACTGAGGCCTAATTTGATGTAAAAAATAAATCAATTCTACAAGAATGGTATTGAAATGTTAGAGCGGCGTTGGAACGATTGTGGTGCTCTTGATGGAGTTTATTCCGACGAATAAAGTCAATTTTTAATGAAAGAACCGTGTTTTCTTTGTTAGGCCCGGGGACTTTTGGGCCCATGTGTTATTGTTGAAAGTACGTAATATAATCTTAATTTAAAATATACAAAACTAAAATAAAAAATATCGGTTATTTCGACGTTTTTCGCATTATATTTTACTTGAAAACGCATTTTAATTGAAACGCGTGCGGTCGATCGCGTTTACGAACCAGCTAAATGTAATATTGCGTATCTACACTAAGGCGAGCCGTAGTAGATCATAAAATAATTTCGAATTTCATAAAACACGACGAGACTGGAATCGTTAAACGAATGTGTAACGAAATTTCATAGTGCGGACTATCGACGGCGGTGCCGCTATACTTAATAAAAATGATATTCTTTATATTTAATTTGTAATCAAACCTAACCGTTTCGTTGCTGACTAGTGGTATTTAATTAATAAGACGAACATAATTGCACGCCGGCTAGCGGGGTAAACGCGGACGTTTATCCGTTCTCGGCGAAAAGATTTTTGTCTACTTACGGACTTTTGTGTATACACCCGCCCACGAAAGAAGGGTGTCACTTTGACCGGATTGGGTTATGTTCCGCGAC
Source organism: Tuberolachnus salignus (assembly GCA_956483605.1). Classification (NCBI taxonomy): domain Eukaryota; kingdom Metazoa; phylum Arthropoda; class Insecta; order Hemiptera; family Aphididae; genus Tuberolachnus; species Tuberolachnus salignus. The sequence continues at coordinate 7,204,853 of OY101433.1, read as the reverse complement.
GTACCGTACGTTCTTTGAAAGAACTCATCAGTTTGATTATAATTATACGTTTGTATACGTCTCCGGAGGAAAGCCCCCGCCGGCGATTCCTATGCGTCTCGTAATATTCCCTTGAACACTATGAATTTCGTTGTTAATTATTTTAATTCCGTAACATAATCTTAACACGTGCGCGCGGCCTGGTTCGCCTAACGTTTTTACTCGTCCGGACCGTACGAGTGGATTGTAATACGATAGGCCGTGTCCCTACGCGCCTAGCTCATTACTTATATTTGATATTGCGCAATAACGCTGTTTTTTGATATTAATATATCTAATCAAAAAAAAAAAAAAAAAAATGAAAAAAATGATCATTTGTATACGTTAAAACATAAGGGGATGGCGGGTACCGTTCGCAAATTTGACGGTAAACCGAATTTGTATAGGAATAAAAAAAAAAAAAATAATACGACAAACCGCACGTTTATACGTTCGGAATTCGCCCAATTTAACCCGATGGAAATAAACACAATTTTACTACACTCGACAACTTGGGTGTGTACTTGGGTTTTTACGGTGTTCGATTGCCAACGCACCGGTTGAACTCGTGATGCGATAACAATTCTAAAAAACAGATTTTCATTCGCCGTTAAGCCTATTAAAAATCGAGATTCCCACATATTTTATTTTATTTACCCGAGAAAAACTTTATATAAAAAAAAAGCCGACATATTATCGAATCAATGAAAAACTTTTATTGTCGATTTTGTAGTTATTTAACGGAACCTATAAGAACCTAAAAGAACCGAAAATATTTTTATTTTATTAGAACAGTTACCGGTTCCCGTTTCTCGAATTAAAAATTACAAATTTCAATAAGAATTACGGTTCCTAGGTATTATCAAGAATAATAATTAAAAAGACAGATAGATTTCCTCAGTGTAATATTATTATCACATATGTTCGATTATTTATCGTAAACTATAAAAACATAATAAATTTGAAAAAATGAATACAATTTATATACATAACAAAATTACAATGTACAGGAACTTTGATTTTAAAAGCTTATCTTTATTTGAAAATTGAGTATTTCCCACAGAATATATCGAAAATATTGGATGTTGTTTAATGCAACGTGCATTAAAAAAAAAAAAAAAAAAAATATTACTACTTTTACAGTAAAAACTTTTGTTATCGAGATTAAAAACCGGACAGTTTATATTTTTTTTATGTAACTATTGATTTATTTAACTATTTTTCATTTTTTTTTTTTTATATATATTTTTTTTTTTATTATTATTATTATTATTATTTTTAGTATTAGTAACGTTATTTTATTATTAGAATTTGTTATACGTTGTAAAAGACTCGTAAAAGAACTTATAATTGTAACTGTAATATAATTTCTGTTTTAAAAATTCTAAAACACACGTAATACTGTTTTAATATTATTTATTCAATAAGACACGGTATGCAAATCCGCGTAATATTTTTCATTATATTATAAAATCGTGACGTGTACTAGTGTTTTTTTTTTTTCGTCTCGAAATTAATCGGTATATAGGTACCGTATAAATTCGATTCAGACACGAACCGTTAAATAATAGATTTTCACGTGCGCCGTATGTATTCCAATCCCATCCATAAAATGTGGTGGTTTTGCTTTACGGTACAATTATTAATATTATTTATAGTCTAAAGATTTTCGGGTTAAAACGGTATGAAGAATAAAAAAAAAAAAAACACACACCCCCATAGGAGCAGAGCTCTGTCGCCAGGGTCGAGGCATTTCCACCTATTTTGTATTACAGTAGTGTGCATTGTAAATCGATAAATAACCTAATACGACGCTTATCTATACTACACTACAATTAAACTGTGCGTACAAATAAAAAAAAAAAAATGTTGAAATTTGTGCATACAAATTTTAAAGGTGAGAGCTGAATGTCTAAACCTCTAAACGCCAAATTTCAGATACAAAACGCCGGGCGTATACAAAATGTACATCACAATAGCTCTATTCGGATGGTCCGTAGATGTGTCCAAATAGTAATTGTCTATTATGTAAATAAATAAATAAATTAAACATTTTTTTTTTTTTTTTTTTTTTCTTTAAATATAAAAATTCTGGATTTTGCGCCAGTTTCTGAGATGCACTTTTGGTCTGAACCAGTCGTGCCGAGCGCCTAGCCCCCTACGGCTCTGTACACGTTCAAATTATTTAATATACGATCGTATAGTTAATAATGTCGCATCGAGTTGTTTTTAACTGTTGTGCCAGTTAAACGGATTTGTTTAATTCAAACAGTCAGTTACTATAGGTATGAATCGAATACTAGCTAACGAATAGCTATTTTTTTTTTTTTTTTTTTAATGCGCGTTGCATTAAACAACATACAATATTTTCAATATATTTTGTAGGAAATACTCAATTTTCAAATAAAGGTAAGCTTTTAATATTATAATTCCTGTACATTGTAATTTTGTTATGTATATAGATTGTATTCATTTTTTCAAATTTATTATGATTTAATAGTTTACGATAAATAATCGAACATACATGATAATAATATTACGTTGAGGAAATCGATCTGTCTTTTTAATTATTATTCTTGATAATACCTACCAAACAACGATTGATTTTTTTTTTTTTTTAAACATTTTCAATGGAACAAGTCCTCGGAGAAAATTCGAGAACCGTAATACTTATTGTAATTTATAATTTTTAATTCAAGAAACGGGAACCCCTAACTGTTTTAATAAAATAAAAATATCGTAAATATTTCAAGGTCCTAGTCTCACACGCCCCCATTGAATACGCACTTGAACTAAGGGTTCCATAGTATATGCTGCAGTAAGGAGTGTAGTTTTTAAACTAGGAGCGTATTTATTACCAAATATTAATCTGTGTGAAAAAAAAAAAAAAATGTCACATAAAAACCTATATTCACGATACAGGATGCGCAAAATATAACAATTCTATTCCTCAGTGGTACGTACAGAAATATTAGGTACCAACAAAGTATACAATTTAGTCGGTTTTTTATAATGCCCGAACCATATATAGAATATGCTTGTGATATAGAATGATAATTGTAGATTTTGTATAGAGGTGTTAGTGATAGGTATTACGGGATTTGCCGAAATTCGAGTATTCGGATTTATTCGGATTCCAGAATTTGAAATCCGACATTTATTGTAAAGCGGAATTTCGGATTTAAAAATCCGGATTTTTTTCCGAGTCCAAATTTCGGTTTTTAAAATTGTGATTTTATGTTCGTTAATTCAGTGGTTTCCAATCGTTTTAGGCTGCGGTACCTTTTTTTTTTTTTTTTTAGATAGAATTCAGCCGTGGTGCCTTCCTGTGAAAACCCCGAAGAAGTTTGAACTTTAATCGCTTATAAGCAAAAATACCGACATAACATCGGTACCATTTTATTTTTTTTTGTTTTTATTCGGTACAACTTCTGATGTCAATTTGGGTTTAATTGTAGTGCCTTTTTATGGGGCCATTTATAATAATTTTTATTCACATCGAACCACAATAAACTAGAAAATTTCAAATATATATAAATAACCTAAAAACATCCAGAATATATTGGAAATTGCACCACGTCTATACTCTGTTCAGAATAAGAACCTAACCTCGCAACTGAGCTCTTGGCGCTGCCAGACCACATGGTGGCGGATTTGTTAATTACTCGGCAATCATCTGCAGCCGTGGTGGGGATGGATGCGCTAACAACGACGTGTTTTCGTCCGCCGCCTAGTCTGTTCTTATTCCGAATGGAGTGTAGAAAATGCTAAAATAAGTATTAAGTGAACATTATTCAAGATAATTCGTTACCGAATTAAAACAAAAATACCGAATCGAAATTAGTAGAGACCGTTTATGCGTTTTCTGTCGGTTGTGGGTATTCGCCATTTTAAAGAAAAGTGTAAGAAAAATAAATCTACAAATTTACCTCCTATTCAACAAATGGATAAAACGTTTGCCAGAAGCTATCTCCGATGATGTTGTTGATTGAAGCGAGATTTCTGGTTGTAAGTTAATCACAGACAGAAAAAAAAAAAATAAAAATGTAAAACCAATTCATTCTTCGCTTAGGTTATTGTGAATAAATATTTAATTTTTCGTATGGGCCGCGGTGCAGAGTTTTCCGCTTTAATTCATTTCTCGTAGAACTATTATTATTATTATTATTATCTTATTGTCGATTGCATTAAATGTGTAGAACATTAAGTACGTTTTTTACAAATTACAAAAAATACCACAAATAGAAATTAATTGAAAAATACATGTACAACAAAACGAATTATATATGAATAGCTGACCCGGCATGGTTAGGTTAGGTTAGTAACGTTGTGTTTTACTCGTAGAAATAAAAACTTCGGGTTTTTGGTATTCAAAAAATAAATTTTCGAAATCCGGATTTATTCGATTTTCGATTAATCCGCATTTATGTCACATCACTAATAGGTGTACGTATTACCTTATAATCGAATCAAGGTATTAATTCATATTTAATCAAGTATTAAATAATCATTGGCGCAATTAAGGGTAGTGTTTCGGGTGTCTGGACACTCTCCCCCTCACAGACCATAATTATGGAAATTATTATTTTTTTTTTTTTTTTAAGCTTGTTATATACAAAAATAATCATGCCTCAAAAATTTGCAATCGCATAAATTACATGAGATTCGCATCGACACGCCGGTGCGGACGCCAGTGGCGTATTCAGAAAGAGACGAACAAATCCCTCGAAAAAATCGCCACTGTACATAACTATTACTTGTATACGATTCGTATATGGTTTTTTTTTTTTTAAATTTATTTTATATATTTTCGTAGACATTGTCGTAGTAACAAAAAAACGTTTTAAATGTATTTACATTTTAATAACCAATATAGAGTGGCATCGATTCCTATAGATTTATTACGCGTAGTTACACCTACACGTCGGACAGTACACAATATCATTTGAATTCGTTATAAACGTACGTGATTTTTTTTTTTTTTTTTTTGGTGTATTTGTTGCCCAAAGACTCACATAGGTTAAAACCGGCAAACATTAGTGAGTTCAATTAATTGTCAGCCCGCGGATAAAATTAAAATAAATAAATTACCGGCAAAGGCTTTAAGGGGCCAAATCGACTGTCATTGTCAAACTTATGTAGTTTTATGCTGCTCGCATAGTTTATTTTAGCAACGTATTAAAACTTACACCCCATTAACAATTTAATAGGGAGTTATAATGTTTTGCGCAAACACCGCGCAATAATGTTGAATCGGATAAAACGATTATAATTATAAAATGCCTTAAAATCTATAAATTAAACATAAAGTGTACGAATTCCCACTGTACAGCTCGACGTATTAACGCGTTTATCACGACGACTTAGACGACGGTTTGCCAATTACAATACTACCCACCAGACAGATATAGTTAGTGCACTTTGGTATCTGTAGTTTTATAAAACAATTTTTTATTTTTTTTTCATTTAAAACATTTACAATTTGTACCACTAAGGCACACAGTACGGATAAATGTAAATAAACAACCAAACCACCGACTACATAATAAATATATATACGGATGAATTTGATCAAAGCAACCACCTACATTGGCGACACTTTCGTTAAAACTAACAACTGTGTAATAAACTATATTTTATAACCCGGCGATAAAGCTAATCGCGTAATATTTGAAACGAACGCGCAAAAACGTATGTGTGTCGAAATAAAAGTTACTTATCGAATGAAATTCCACAGGCAATTTGTTCGTAAATTTTTTTTCTATTGTAATGATTCCGCATCGGTTTAATAAGCTGCACTTACAAATAGAAAAAGTATCCGTTTCAACTTTGTTAATTCCTTCGTTATTGCGCGGTGTGTAATCTCCGGAGGAATGATTCAATCACAAACTTCCGTAGACCTCCGGCCGAGATAAGAGTGTCGCCAGTCTTTTCGGAGTTTGGGTACCTATAACGTACGCTTCTGTAATAACGTTTATAATCCAAACGATAAAATACGCCCGTTCGACGCACAAACTGTTTATTATAAACGGCCAAAACCGTATAAAACTTTATCAAATTGATATTCGTAGATGCTAGATGTCTATATTTCCCAAATAGATACTATACTACTAAAAGGTAGCATATTGAACGAGTAATGGTACCCTAAATCGTTAAACTTAAGTTTTATTGAACAATAATCGTTATTGTTCTAAGCATATTATTACACTGCGGGGTCGTCCAAGTTCAAATTGGAAACTTAACTTTATGGTTATTGCGATATTATTAAGTTATTTTTTTTATCTTAAAACCAGATGCGGTTTAAATTAATTAAAACGTAAATATTGACTTCTAAATGAACGTAAACAGGATCATTTTGTATTGATTTTATTATAATATATTGTTGTATTTATATTATTGTTATAATTGTTTTGTGTCTGCAAACATCAAAAGTCACGTGTGATAGTTTCTGGTAGCCAGTTACGTCTAGTCAATGCATTGGTGAGGTCATTTTTGATTTTTCTTATAAATTTCTTATTAACGGAGGAAATACGTCTTAAAAACAGAAATGTTTATCCAATAACGGTTTTTATTATTATCGAATTTTTTTTTTTTTTTTTTGTAATACAGTAAGAAATAATTGTAGATACAGGAAACTTTTACGGATTACTTATATTAACATTGTCTAAACGTGGTGTAATTTACAACAAATTTTGGCGTTCTTAAAGTTGTTAATAGCTTTTTGAAGTAGTCGACCTTTTTTGTAGTTTTATGTTGATGAAAATTTGTATTTATTTTTTTAATTCGTCGTTTAAAGATTAAATTTGTCGAATACACAATTACAATTATTATTCATTTGGGTTTCCAAATTTAAATTGATCAAAACGTCTTTAACCAAATTTCGCACATAAAAATCGTTTTTCGTTTTCAATGAGTTAACGATAAATCGAAAATACAGTAACTGTTTTAGCTGTACGTCCTTCCATTTTCCATAGGTTTCCCCCCTCCCGCCGGTTTTTTTCTAAATTATTAAGAAAACTACAATGAAAATCAAAAAAAAAAAAAAAAAAAATGACCACCACAATTTACCATCTAGATTCAAAGTGCTTTCAAGAGAAAATATACACTTGAAAATCGTTGCAAGTATTCAAGTAGAAGAGTTTTTTTGCAGACAGACGGGGGAGAAAAAAAACACATACACGGTTTAAAAGCATATTAACCGCCGATAATCCAAATACACGTAATTATATCAAATGATTTTAAACAAAATATGGTTTTAAATTTATCAAACAATACCGTTTTTTAATATATGTATACATCACAATCTTTGTTATAAATGTTTAGACAAAACGATACGGTATTACGTGCAGACAAGGGTACGGTTTAACATTGTTAATATTTATCTATACGTACGTCCTATAGCGACTGTCGTAAAACGTGCACGTCGGTGGTAGGTGCATGAAATGCGTGTAAACGTAACGCTGTGTCATGGTCAAAATCGCAATAGGACAGTACAACGTCAGGAAGTTATTCCGAATTATTCCAAAATCAAACCGATGATTTGGTGAAACTAATTCACACACATAGGTACCTTGCGATACATTATTCGACTTTTACTGCACAGACATTTATCACTCGATAATAATATAAATGCGTTCGGTCCTGTTATACCGATACGTCATAATTACATTTTGCGCTTACGTAATAACGTATGAGGACGATAATTTTGCAAAAATATAAACAAATATTCGGGTTCTCGAACGTATTTCTCATATTGAAAGTACCGTTGTATTTTACATTTGTACATATTTTCTTTTTCCAATACACGTCGTAATTGGCATTTTCTAAAAAAAAAAACCCTAACGTTTCGCACGTTTATTTACGAGTTTTTTTTTTTTTTTTTTTATCAAAGTACGAGTCGATTATACAGGCTGTGGCAGAGCCGACTGACGAGTTTAATGAGATCATTAGCCTGTGATAAGATAAGAGCAGGCCTTTATAAGTGGTAGATTTTGAATTGTACGGTAACGCCGTTTTTATTCGTAATCATGGTCTGGACAGGTGTACATCGTGGTTTCTGTGATCGCTACACAAAGAGCTTTTCGTATACACTTGGGCATTACACGTACTGAATCTGTTCCTTCTGTTAACACTATCAAATTGTGGATACGGCATTTGGAAGAAACTGGAAGTACCCTAAGTAGACTTGGACACAGAGCACCACCCAGAACGGTGAGAACCCCCGAAAAGTGCAGTTGGTTAGAGAGTCAATTGAGCAGTTACCAAGACGCTCAGCCCGGAAACACGCTGTAGCTTTGGGAATCTCAGACCGTTCTTTGAGTAGAATTCTTCACGAAGATTTACAATTCCATCCCTATAAATTAATGCTTGTCAATGAGTTAAATGCTACTGACTACCGGCAACCGTAAAACTCTCTGTCAGCAAATTCGTCTGCAAATTCCTCCGATATCAACTTTTTCCTGTAGCGATGAGGCCCATTTTCATCTTTCTGGAATTGTAAATAAACAGCATTTTCGATACTGTGCTACAAATAACCCACGGCAGCTCCATGAAAGACCACTTCACTCTCCTAAAGTGACAGTGCGGTGTGCTGTGCCCCAATTTGAGGTGATCGGCCCCTACTTTTTTGAGGACGAGAACAGGACCGTCACTGGATCGTCTACAACAGTGTATCAATGCTGACGGCCGCCATATATAATTTTATTAAATATGATATAATTTTCGAAAAATAATTTTTAAAAATGGGATTGAATACTGATTTAAATAAAAAAAAAACCTTTTCTCTATGTTTTACTGTTCGTTATTTATAGCCCATCAAAACTCGTCAGTCGGCTCTGCCGTACCCTGTACTATGATAGAGACGAATAAACGGATAGAACGAAACTATTGTTCCCTGACGTCCGGTTGACGGGGGGGGGGGGGACACTAGTAGAAATCAGTCGATATAGTGCAGTGTAGTAGGTCAAATTCGTTGGGAAATATAATTGAAAGATTAATAAATAAACTCCAATCGACTTAAATCTTAAATATTTAACGTGCAAATGATTTAAACGTATCCCAAACAAAAAAATAAGTCGTAATACCTGTTCAAATGCGTATGCTGTCGAACGCAATTCACACGGTTTCGTCTGGCGTTTTAAGTTGGAAACGTACGGAAAACCATTAGAACCATCGGGCAGTAAATCCGTGAACGACGAATTTGTCAGATATTATAAAATTAAAAAAAAAAAAAATTCGTAATCCCTTTGACACGCGTTGTTATCGTTTTGACGTAAATTTAATAATCGTTTTTCCGTATTGTTCGCAATGTGCAAAACATCAAAAACAAACGCAAAACCGTTTCGATTGTTTTGAATTTTTGTCACTGTATATTCAACATAACAATTACAACGGACGACGAAACAAAAATGAATTTTAACAGCGGGCGCGTAGCCCACCCCCCCTGGTAGAATATTATTCGGTCGTAACGATTGAAATAGAAAAATGATTTTGAAAGAAAACCACGGAAATCATCGTTACCGGGCAGATTGCTAGGTGAAATCATAAACGCACGCGGAAACAAACCGACAAAACCGTCGTCGGATTACGAATGGAAGAAAAAGAAAGAGAGAAAAAAAAAGAACAACCACTCTGTATACCGCAATACATTTAACGAACGCACGTTTTACAAAGAAAAATAAATCCCCCGGGCGGCGGCGCCCGTATAATGTGTCGCGCGTATAATATAATTTAATGTCGGTTCGCCACCTCTTGTTTTGTATTATTAACAATTTTTTTTTTTTTTTTTGTTTTTAGTTTTAGTAACACGCAGTTTCGGTATTTTTTTTTTTTCCTATTTTACAACAAAACAATAATAATAATAATAATTATCGTTAAATAATAATAATAATAATAATAATGTTTTAACCCCGCGGGCCGCAGCCGGTGACATAATACAGACGCACGCGGCCGCAAGACGAGAGAATAATAATAATAATAATAATAATAATAATAATAATATTACAATATTACAATAATAGTAATAATAATATGGTTTTAAATATAATGCACACCGTCGTATTATTATTATTCGTCCCTTAGAACAATGCCGGCCGCCGGGCGGAAAGTGGTCGGGCCGCGATTGTTATGCAAATATCCGCCGCCGCCGCCGCCGCCGCGCCGGGCGAATCAACCGCCGCCGTGTCGGCCGGCGACCGCGCGTGTTCCCGCGCCACCGCCGCCGATCCATCGTCTGCCGCGCGCCCGGGTCACCGTGACTTTTATATCGTCCCGACGACCGCCGCCACCGCCGCCGCGGGCTTAGGTAAACGACTTGAATTATTGCCGTTATAATATTGCTTTCCGTACGGTTACGCCCGTCATATAATATTAATAGTATAGTAATATGTAGTACTTGGTCATTTCTTTTTTTTTCCTTTTTTTTTTTTTTTTATTTGATTCGATTTTCCCCAATCGCGGCGACTCCGTCAATCGGTTGTCGTTGTTTATCGTTACGCGGGCTCTGCCCTGACCTCGCGTACTGTTCGACAGTAACGAGTAATGCCGGCGGTCATTACTTGTAACGAGGACGTTCTGCGCGCCACAGGTATAGGCGTGCGTAATTCGTTACGCGAATTTTAAGTCGGGACCAGGCCGACAAGCCGACTAGCATAAGAACTCGACACGGCTCATGAATGGCACGTGTAATTAGCGAACGGCAAGCGCGACAAGCATATGACAACAGCCAAAGACTACGGCCACCACCACCACCAGCGGACTAGTCGAAACCCACTCTAAAAGAGCCCCGGCCGAGAGCAGGCGAGCCGATTCAGATCCAGTCGGTCAGTCAGAGTCGAGTCCAGGAAGAGACGTCACACGGGGCACGGATGCTTCAACTCGTTCCTTCACCGAATCGGGCGAGCTCCGTCCCCCGGGTGTTCTCACTGCGGATTTCCCACTGAGGAGGTGGACGACAACGCTCTCCATACCCTGATGCGCTGCGAGGCGTTTGACGGGGATAGGGAGCGCCTGGTCCGGAGGATCGGTCCGTTCGGACCGGGCGACTTGGTGTCGCTCATGCTGGAGTCCCCGGACTATTGGGATGCCGTGGTCGACTTCGCTGAGGCTGTCATCGCGGAGAAGGAGTCGGCAGAACGGCAGCGCCAAGCCCTCGACGTCGCCGTTGTTCGCGGCTCCGTTAGTCGCTAGACCGCCGACCGGGTGGCCGGTAGGAAGTGTCCTCCCCTACAGCTTGTGAAGGCAGCAAATGGGCTTCGGCCCAGCTACTGCCCATCTCACCGTAGGGCACGACATTTTTGTAACTTTTTTTTGACATGTGAGCCCGCCCCGCCATAGGGGAAAACGGGATTTTTTCTATGTGCAATTAATTATTATATGTGGTTCATTGAAAAAATAATGGCGATCCGCCTGCCGAAGTAATGCCTTACGGCGGTTCCGGGAGGCGGATGTATTGCCGGTGAAAAAAAAAAGAAAGAGATGTCAACGTCGAGCCAACCCCGACGGGGTTAGGTCAAACACGACTGTCATTGCGGAACTCTTATACGTTAAAGCTATAAGAAACGACCCGGGTCCGGTAGCTAATTGTATTAAATTGTAAAATATTCTAAATTCGTACAGTAAAAAATAAATAATCAACATCGAGTTAAGTCTCGATTTTCATTTTTCACCCGTCTTCGTATTGTCTCTGACCGACACGCAACATAATTGTAAACGGATTGTTTAAAACACAATTGGCATTGATAGAGTAACAATAAAGAAATATGTCTTGACCTTTACAAATAAATGGGTATATAGGTATATATATATATTTTTTTTACGACGATATTTACTTTTATTTAACCAATAAAAAAAAAAAAAAAAACATCCCATCGGGAGTGAGAAATTTAAATGTGAACCCTCCAAGCACGCCATTCATCCCTGCGAAATGTTTTCTCGGCTACACCACTGGATCGCCCTGTATAGCCGACACACAAAACCATATCACGACGCAAAGCCTTAGAGTATAATAATATTATTATTGAGCAGTGTGTAGCAGGTCGTTAGACATCGAGACCTACATAAGTAATAACACAGCTGAATTGATCGCAGGGCTGTCAATTTTCATCGCTTTTAGATTCAAAGCGGATCGAACAATGTATCGATTTTACTACGATTGTGTGTCCTCTTTTTCTCTTCATTTCTCTCTCTCTCTCTCTCTCTCTCTCTCTTTTATATTCAAAACGGATCAAACAATGTATCGGTTTTACTACGATGGTGTGCTCTCTCTCTCTCACTCCCTCTCTCTTTCTTTCTATCTTTCTCTCTCTTTTTTAGATTCAAAGCAGATCAAACAATGTATCGGTTATACTACGCTGGTGTATCCTCTTACTCACTCACTCTCTCATTCTCTCTCTCACTCCCTCTATCTATTGACAATTTTTCTACCTAAAACTCCAGGTGTGGTTTGGAATTTCGTCTAGTCGGAGAGTAATTTTTTGTTATTTAATCGTATCACACGATACATATTGATTCATACTAAAAAGCTATATATTTAATTATACTACGACGTGTTTTTTTTTCTTTTTTTTCTCTCGACGTTCGTTTAAAAGTGCGTATTTTCCGCCCGCCCGTCGGACGATATATTTGAACATATTTTCTATGTTTCCATAAGTTAAAAATAAATACAAAAATTCATAATGTTAACGTTAACATTTGACAAAATAAATAGTTAATCGGGAATAATAATAATAATAATAATACGAATATTATTATCATGCGCGCGATGGGAAACACGGTCGTATTATTATATTTTATAATCGGTTGGATAAAAAAAAAGTTTCCCTCGACGTGATAATCGAAGGAAACTTCATTTTATTTTTATTTTTTCCTTCTTGTATTATATTCGTTTTATTCAAATTTGTTGTTTAAATTACAATGCGCAGTAGAATGCGTTGGTGTTTTCGATTTGTTTACGACACGCTTTCGTAGTGTTTTTATTTCTCGCGTCTCAGTCCTTAAGAAGAGTTTTCAAAGAAAAAAAAAAAAAAAATGCAAAAAAAAACTATACCAGGATATATACCTATACCAGTGTGCGTACTCGTATAACGATGTCTTTATATTTGTAAACGTTTAAATATTTGACAGAAGAAGAAAAAAAAGACAACTGAATGGTGAAATATTCAAATACCGCACGTTCCGATGAATATGCATTTTTAATAATAATTATTATTTTTTTTTTTAATTTGTCGGATTATCTTGTGTATCGTTATAATAAATTATCGATAGTTTGTCGGCGGCACTAATTAGAATATGATAGCGAATACCCGAAATACGAGTTGCCCCGACGATGTATCGCGAACCAGTGATGGGCATTATCTTGATAAATCATCCGGTCGACTAAGACAATAAATTATCTTTTATCTTATCTGGATAATAAATAAAATTATCAAAGATCCTATATTCGTCTAAGACGAATAATTGATAAACTAATCGATCTAGATACATTTTGTTACACACGAGTTACGCCGTGCGCCAATTATTTTCTGTCTACAAGCAACTGTTCTACCGGATACCTCAATCCGAATTCCAAGTGTAGCTTTTCGTCATCCGAAAATACAGGGTGCGGCAGAGCCGACTGATGAGTTTAATGAGGTCATTAGCCTGTGATAAGATAAGAGCAGGCCTTAATAAGTGGTAGATTTTGAATTGTACGGTAATGCCGTTTTTATTCGTAATCATGGTCTGGACAGGTGTACATCGTGGTTTCTGTGATCGCTACACAAAGAGCTTTTCGTATACACTTGGGCATTACACGTACTGAATCTGTTCCTTCTGTTAACACTATCAAATTGTGGATACGGCATTTGGAAGAAATTGGAAGTACCCTAAGTAGACTTGGACACGGAGCACCACCCAGAACGGTAAGAACCCCCGAAAATGTGCAGTTGGTTAGAGAGTCAATTGTGCAGTCACCGAGACGCTCAGCCCGGAAACACGCTGTAGCTTTGGGAATCTCAGACCGTTCTTTGAGGAGAATTCTTCTTCTTGCTGGCCAGCACGGTCCCCAGATTTAAGCATGTGTGATTTTTTTCTCTGGGGCTACCTTAAGGATAAGGTATTCAGACATCACCCACAAATCATAGAAGAAATTAAACAGAAAATCACCGTGGAAGTCGAGGCCATACCAGTGGAATTATTGTTATTTTTTTGTTTTAATAAACCGATGACACAATTACAATACCAGTAAATTATTCGAATCGTCTTTCTTTTCTATTATTCTATCCAGATAAATAGTAGTAGTCTAGGCATATATGCGTTGAGTTATATTTGGCCGACTCCGATCGCGAACGACGGCGACACAATGACGGTCCGAAACCGCGTAGCTCGGCACCGCACTCGTAGTCCGCTATTTCCAATATGCGGACGCGGAATTCATTACCGACCGCGGCGCATTACGACGGTACGAGTCACACGGTTACCGAGAGTTGCCCTTAACCGGCGCAAACTCTTTCGTCTGAATTCCGCCGGTGTGGGGCAACAACGGGCCGGCGAAACCGTACGCGTAATCCGCGGCCGCGCGATGATAGTGAACCGCGGTAACCATGCGACCACCGACAGCTGTTATCTAAGAGATCCGGCCGCTTTGCCGCGGTAACGCACCCGACTGTCTTATCATAAAATAACGTTGTCGTCGTGTTGTTGAGGCCAGGGCTAACTGACTTCGATGGAATATATCGATTTCAATAGTGCACTTGCATTCGTTTATTTGTAATTTTAGAACTCCATCTCAAACTCCATCAATTGCATAACAATTAAACGTAAATATCGAATACAAATAGAACAATTATCCAAATTCAACATTAAACGTTATTTCGTTACAGAATTGTATTGTACCGTCCGTCCTAGCAATCGGATAGGATTTCTAAAAACGTGCTTGAATTCGTCATGGAGTTTACTTGAAAACATCTATCTTAACGTAAATGACGCAATAGGATGTTTATTATTCAGTTTAATTCATCATATTTAAATAATGATAACCCAATAGGAATGTAAATTAAACTAATAAAAAATGTTCAATATCACACACTATCGCTATATGATAAATATATTATTTTATTAGATAACAGTTTTATTTATTTAGATACAATTAAAATATAAATATTTTTATCTAGAAAACGCGTAATACCTGCTCGGTGGTCTTTAGTTGTATCGCGAGAATAAAATTTAAACGAAGGACCAGAAATAAAAATTACGAAAAAAAAACACGTCCTCAACATTTTGTTTAACCGCCGAGGACACCATTCGGTGAACGTCGTACATAATTTATGCACGTTTTAAATTGGCCAAAGAAATGTTATCCCGTATACGTAAAATCCAAAAAACTCAAACAAAAATAGCTAAAACCAGTCCCGACGTTTATGGTTCGAGCGAGTGGTTCCCGGTTAGATTTCAGTGAAATCGACTGCAAGACAGTAAAAAAAAAAGGGGGTGGGGTGGAAGGAAACACACAACTTCAAACTAATATAATACGATTCGTTATGCGATTTTCCGTCGTTCTCAAACACTCGTTTAACCGAATTATCTACGTATAAGGTGTTTTGACAACACTATAATATCCGTCTCCGGGACTCGCGATTTTAATCGTAACGCGCGCATATGTTACCGGGCTGCTACCACTCGCCCAACCTAAACAGTTCGTTTTCCGCGTGCCCCGTACACGGCGAAATTTAATTTTAAACCGCCCGCGCCCCAGAGGTTGAAAACATTCCGACTCGTAATAATATACAGTCCGACGGCGTACGCGGAAATTTACATTTATAGTCTTTCGTTATGTGTATGTACAGTGTGAGAATATAGGAATTATATATAAATCCTAGGTCGTCTATATGAAGAAACCCTCGCATACTATTCGGCAAAGTATTAAATTGCAATGTTATTCGAAATCGGTGTATTGTGGGTAATCCATAAGTACACGACATAAATACACCCGTGTTAGGTTAGAGTTCGACGACGCGTTGCACAGTGTATATTGTTTAAATGTACACGTAGTATGATAATATATATATTTTTTTTTTTTTCATTTGAATATTTACAATCTGTATTATCAAAACACATTAAGCAAATGTGAAGAAAAAAAAACAATAATCTAGACAAACAGAAAGACATGATAAGGGAGACACCATCCAGTGATAGAACCCTTCAGATTTAAATTAAACCTAATTTATAGATTTATTTATTTTATTTATTTATTAAAAAATATTTTAAGGCGACGAGGAGGGTTTTCGGGTAGTGTATGTGAGGATAGGTGGGATATACGAGGATTTTGATGTTGCTGTAATTTTTTGTGAAATTTTATGTAATACTGTTTGGTAAGTTGCTCAACAGTTTGGATTTTTAAGTCCTTGTGGAGTGCAGTATTTGTGACATACCATGGGGCAGAGGCTATGAGACGGAGGGATGTGGATTGGAATGCTTGAATGGTTTGTAATTGGGACGGTTTGGCGCTTCCCCAGATTTTTGAGCCATAAGTCCAAATAGGCCTTAAAAGAGATTTGTATATTGTTAATTTTGCGTTTATAGATAGTTAAGACTTTATTATTGGGCGTAATATGTGTAGGCGATTATTTAGCAATTTGCGATTAGATTTTAAATGTGGGCCCCAAGTTAATCTTTTGTCGATTATGATCCCTAGGTATTTTACATGTGCTGTAATAGAAATACCCACACCATACAGTTGAAGGGGTGGCGAGTTTTTTTTTTTGATTGCGAATGGAACATGAAATGATTTCTCAGGATTTATTTTGACTCGCCAACTGGTTGCCCAAGTACTGATTAAATCGAGGTGGTTTTGAAGGAATGATAATATTTGAAATTTAAAAAGAAGAATCAGAAGATAAAACAACGCGTTATTCGCCTGGTTTTAATCGTCTTAAACGTTTAACAAAAGTCGTTAAACAACACATAACGATCCCGATAATTTTATGTCGATTGTATACAACACTCGCTGCTAGAGGTCCGGTATTTTTATATATAAATCCCGTTCGTTTCCTGATTATTTTTCACGGTCTTAGGAACGTTGTTAGACCGAAATAATTGTTTATCATCGACATTTTCGGTCGAAAAAAAAAATATTATTCGACTAAGGATCGACGAATAAAAGAATGCTATTGCATAGTTTTTTTTTAAATTTTTTTTTAATTTTACGACAATTTACTGAAAACATATGTTTGGAGCGTACTGCTGTATGCTGGTGACGCCCGGACTATAGAAATAGAAAAGCAAAAGAGATTCGAGGCGTTCGAATACGATTTTATTGTAGAATGGTGTTAAAAATAAGCTGAACCGACAGAAATATTAAATAAAATGACTAAAAAGAGAACAATATAAATAAGCTTGTTAAAAATACGTAATTAATGGATTGGACATATAATCAGACATGAAAGCTTGCTGAAATAGATTATAGAAGGGACTGTTGACGGGATAAATCACATATGAATCCCCGAGGCGGTGTATATAAAGCGAATAATGAAGGATCAAGGATGCGATTCGTATTTGCAATTGAAAGGAAAAGCGGACGACAGAAATGAATGGAGAAAATCTGCAAACCAATCGGAAGATCGAATACAAAAGAAGAAGAAACGATATAATTATAATTACACGCAAGTAATCAAAATACGCCCGAAATTATTGTTCTTGAAAATAAAATTATCAAATAATCATTTGGTAAAAAAAAAAAAAACTATAGACTATAGAATGTAATTGCACCGAATCAAACTAAATATAATTTTTTTTTTTTTGTACTATGTGATTTTATTGTTATTGGTGAATTTGTTGAAAACTATGACGAAAAATTGACAAGCAATCTACAAGTATATTGTCAATGCGTTTTTAACGGAACACAATATATACAAATTACCGTTAAAAACATAAAAATATAATAAAAATGAGAAATCCCATAGGCCAGGGAGTCGAGCATTTGACGGTATATCCGATTTTATCATTTAAACGGTGGTTTATAATTTTTTTCTTTTTTTTTCTTTCGAATATTGCGTTCGGCAAAAGTGACCGGTCTCGTCGGAATGCGTCCGATTACCAAACATCTGCCATGTAAAGGTGATATATTAATAAAAAAAAAAAAAAAACTATTTGGCCCAAACATGTCTACAAACTGTTAGACTATCCGTATCTGTAAAACTAGTTTGGAATATTACAAAAAACGGACAATTATACTCACTTTACGTATAAACCGCGCAGTCACGGGACCATCGGGATTACTACGACAGTACGATAACAAGACGGTATAATTTTATAAAATTACATATCGAAATCGGTAAGGCACAGAGATTGATTTTTTTTTTTTATATATATAAATAAATATGAGCTTTTCGAACATTATTTTGCACGCGAAATACCTTTATAATAATATTATTGTAATCCGTTCTGTTAACGACAAATCGAGACGTTTTTCGTGACTATACACCGTTCGTATATTATTGTGGACGTCTATCGATATTGTAATTCGCGTTTTTATCCCGCAAATAATATATTAGCCTCGGTGATGTTTTTTTTATTTTATTTTTTTTTTTTTGATTTCTGTACCGTTGTTTTCAACAATAGAAGGATTTTGTGCGATGCGGTTTATATACATTATATACCGTCCGAAATCTACGTTCGATTTTGCATAAAACATTCTGCACAAATAAAATAAAAAATATAGTATAAAGGACGCCGAAAGTACGTTTTTAGGATAATTTAAACAATCACAAAAACCACAGGGGCTCGGGGAAAATAGATCTAGGTTAGGTTATGTTTATGGTAATAACAGAAAAGCGTAAATGAATATGTGATCAACACAAGCGTTATTACAACGGTAATGCGGGTAATGCGTGTTGAACCCGAACGAGAATGCCGTTGAAAAATAATGATAATATTATGCCGAAAAATATATTTTCCATGTATACACTTTGAATCCGTTTCAATAGTGGTGGCAATTATTGAATAGGGCGACAATAGCTGATAGTGTCGGGTAGACCCGCTGTCGGTCAGATCTATTGTCGGCTAGATCTACTGTCGCGGTATCAATATTGACCATTCAGCAGTGTCTATCGACGTGCGTAAATCATATGAATTTTCGAAATATTCATATAGCGGATATCCAAGAGACCCGCAATTTATTATGACAATAAAAAATATAATAAAACAATAATTATACGAAATAATATACTCGTATAGTGATAAATAAAGCGATCAAAAAAAAAAAAAAAACAAAAACAATGGGGATAACTCCCAATAATATATCGAACAAAGACTGTAAATAACGTTGTTCGTTATAACGACGACGTGCAGCCGATTGTCAGTAAGATCCAGGCCCATCGAAAGGGCAGCCAAAGCAACAGGGTCATATATTTTACCTAATTTTCACGTTAATATCTTTTGTTTTATATTAAGTCGAAATATACAGTCTACATAAGAAGTATATGTAATGTGCGTATAGATAACATGACCAAAAAAAAAACAACAAAATATCGAGTAAAGAAATCATCATAGATAAGGAGAGTATACAGATCATTGTTAAATTGTTAATTTATTAAAAAAAAAAAAAAAAAATTATATTTTTATTGTAAATCCCGTTTTTAAATAGCCACAACTCGTATAATAATTCCTTGGCCATTATTTTTATTATACGCGTATATTTAAATGACGACGCTGTGCGTTGGTGGTGCCAAATTAAATATTTGACATTTGGAAGGGGCCCGGATTGGTTTGTCCCTATGGTTCTTGATTTCTCTCCGTATAGCTTTTTTGAACAACTTATTCCTCTTATGGATTTAAAACATTGCTAGAAAATGGTCAATCGGCCTAGATAAAACGAATTTTACAATGCTTATGCTATGATAATAGTTTATTCGCAGAAGGTGGCCACTTGTAGCTCACTTTTATTCCACACAAACTGACTTATTTGTGCCGCCGATGTGACCCTACCTAACATAATGTTATATATATATATATAAACCGCCAAATGTATTTGGTTTTTTTTTTGGTATTAATTTGAACCGGCAGCAGTGCCTCATCGCAAATCCTCAGCTGTGTTAACATTACTACACCCACTGCACGTTCGAGGGGAACGCACTGATTTTTCGCCCCCTACGTCCCTGCACAGAATATGTGCAATAATACAAGACAGTCCTTTGAAGTGTTACCAATTATACCGTTGTATGGCCTACTCCGCCATTGCCGACTGGCGATTTCAATAGTCCAAATTACCGCGTGCATCGTTATATTGTTTTGACATTGACGTACTCGTGCGAGTAAAACGTAAACGGATTACAGATGATCGAACGGGGCCCGTATCCGAAAATTACAATTGTTCAATCGCCTAAACAGAATGAAAGGGGAAAAAAAACAACTGATTTCCCGTTGAACCGTTTGACTTTTGAAGTTTAACACGGGAATTCAGGTGTTTTCCAACACTTTTCAATCAACATAATGGGCTTTACTCGTTCACAAAATGTCGGTGTATATTTATATATATATGTGTATACGTGGGAAAGTTAATGTTCAAAACCAAAAAAAAAAAAAAAAACCAAGGCGGACACTTTTTCAACGTTTTCCAATTCAAATATCAGCGTCGGTGTGCATTATTAAAAAAAAGAAAAAAAAAACGATGATTACATACAAATATTAGCAGGCATTGGCCTACTATAATAAATATTGGTATAAGACTAAATTTAATATGAATATTTTCCCTATCTTCTTTCACAGATTGGACGAATGCCGGATTTGCCTCTGGGAATATTCAATGTGTACAAATTAAGTAATATTTTTTTTTATATCAATAATAATCGAAAACAAAACATAAACGAGAGAATAACTTTACATTTTTTATATAAAATACTTTATCATACCCTTTTTCTTATTTTTTTTTTTGCAAAAAAACATTACAAAAATTGTAGTTAAATACGATTTTTAGTGTTTGTACATTTTATGTGGATATTCGCAAAGAACCAAAAACCAAGCGATTTCCATAAATTATAAAAATGAAAATTTGTTCAAGAAACAATCGGTTCTACAGTAAAAATCCCATACAACAATTCGCGGTATTGACATTTGAGAAAGTATACGGCGAAATAAACAAAAATGTTCACTTTTTTCACAGAAACCCCTGGGGTTGAACGGCGCACTGTTATTTCGGGTTCAACCGAGCACAAATTTTGTGTGTCCGAACAAATTTCCAGCCGGTATTGTTTGAAATGTTCAACTGGAAAAATAACGGGAGCCCCGGGTGTGCATGGGATAGCGGCGAGAAGATTCCCGGTGAAAATTACTCGTACGCTCCGTGCGCCCACGTCGTATAATGCTCGGTTGATTTATTATTAGGACGTTTGAATTGCTCGTCGTATATAATATTATAAGAGTAATAATAATGTACGGGCTGAGTGCACGACTTAATAATCGTAATAATAATGCGGATACCGCCTGGCGACTGCTGGAGTATCTCTTTTATGCGTTTCCACGTTTTTTTTTTTTTTTTTTTTTTTTTTTTTTTTTAAACGACCCTTTATCACGATTTGGCCGTTTGCAATATTCGCAGGCCCGACGGTGATAATAATATTTAAGACGACTTCGACAATTGTTGCCGTGCGAGCGCGTGCGGTGTCGTTTGAGGTCGACAGGGGAAATAATAATAAAAAAATAAAAAAAAAAAAAAAACATAAAAAATTTGCACATAAACGAGTCTCCGGTATGAAATAATATAACTAAAACACTGGTACCGGTTTTTCAAATTTTTAAATTCAGACGAATGTGTAGAATTAGTATTTTGTTTTTGTTTTTTTTTTTTTTTTGTCTAGAACGTTTTACTATTATAACGAATACATTTTAAACGTATTCCGAATATTTATGAATACAGTCTAAACAATTCAATTTTTTGTTGAATTGAGATATTTCTTTTAAATATCAGTGTATTTATTTTGATGAACTTACTGATAATTGCTTATGATTATTTTTGATAAATTTAATGCTCGTGACCTCTAGAAATCATTTTAATGGTCTGGAAATTTGAGAGAAACCGTTTTTTACCCACTCGAACACGTTATCACGAAAAAAACATCGAAAAGAGAAAATCTCGGTCCACTCTAATATATATATATATGTATGGCAAACAAACTTCATTACAAATACACTTTTAAGTTTTGACAATTTTGAAAACTGTCCAAGAAATTAGTTTAAAAAAATTGTCAATACAATATATACAGTTCTAAATTTTCCAAAACTTTTTATGGATTTTCGACGATAAGATATGTAGAACAAGTGAAACGACTGATTTAATACAGAAAGGAAATTTGAAGAATCCAGAAAATCGTCCGAAGAAGAAAAAAAAAAATCGTAATTTTCACAAAAATATATAATAATATATTTAGAACGTATAGGAAACAGAAGTGGTTTAAAACACAATTAAAATTTACAGGAAAATTGAATCAAATTTTAATAATCAATACTTTTTCATTCGACAGTACCTGGCTAAATTTTTTATCGGATTATAGGTAAATGGATTTTGGAGGGGTGAAAAAAAATACCATTTTGGAGCCAAAAAGTGGATTTCGGCGGAAATTCCGGAATATTGCATATTTTAATACGCGCAACACGTTTGTGCTAGTAATTCAATAAATGACACGGAATATTCGTGTGGTGGGAAAATAATTTTGTTGAAAACCGTGTGTTTTATATAATAAAAATCTTTTCCAAAACAGAACGTAAAACTATTTATTTTAACAAATAATCGATGGTTACACAATCGAGATAAATTGATCGAAAATGATGACAACATTGTTTTGTTTTTCGTTCGTTTATGCACTTAGTACTGATATAATTAAAATCAATTATTTTCTTTAAGAATATACTTGCAAATTGATTGGAATTCATAAAATTGGGTCTTTGGCGCGGGTAAGCCGTGGGCACATTGTCGGTGAGCATTCGACGATTTTTGTTGTTCGATCTATGGCCGGTGTGTCGGCAAAATCCGTACCAACGTGTTTCGTTTTTTTGTTCGATTTTATCGTACTATCACGTGTTGTACGACGACAATATAGTCGTTTTGAATATTACTCGGCGTACGTAATTTATTTAACAAAGACGCCTTGGATTCCGGATATTTCATTCGATTTCTTTTATATATATATATATATATATATTTTTTTTTTAAATTAATTTTCTAAAACTGTAATACATTTTAATGTTTAATTCCAATTGTTTCCGGCGTAACAATCGGCAACACCCAATGCGCATTCGTATTTTCGCGGAGGATGTACCGTGCATTCCCGAGACACATCACGACGTGCATCGCGATATCTCCGGTTCGAATTTTCCCAGACATTTAAAAATCGGCATTTACAGTATTTAAAGAGTAGAATGAGGGGCAAAAAAAGTCGTTCGACAGGTTCAATTTAGGGAAAACAGAGGTAAAATCCAAACATATTTGGTTGTAAATAAGTTTTGAAGAAACCGTAAAAATCAAAACGAGTAATAAGGCATTGTTCATCTTTCCTGTCGTCCAGGTCTAATGTAGATGAATACAATTTCATTTCTATTTGCCGGGGTTGATGAGATTGGGTAAGTAATGAGTAATTCCGTATTTATATCACAAAACGTCCGAAAGTAACGGTAATAAAAACAATTTCCAACCGAAAGAACTGCTTCCCGTAGAAATTTAAAAAACCGGAAACTTTATTGAAATTCATATTTTTCAGTTCGAGAAACCGGAACCATTACAAATAAAATACACGTTTTTGCAGTTGTTTTAGGTTCTCGTCGGTTCTCAATGAAAGTTCTATTCAAATTGCATTTTTTTTTTTATCAAATAAATATGTCTATTTTCCATAGAGATATTTTTATCTACTTATTTGGACCGAACAACGGTTATGGGTTTTTACAACAATAACGGATGCCCTTGACAGGATATATGTAATTCGTCCGAATAACAGTGAATGTTTTTACATATGAATGTTGATCAAAGGTCCGAATTTCCGTACAAGGAATCGAGGAATAAAATCTTTAAAAAAAAAAAAACCGCCTGCTTGAGTGTACGATTATTAATGGCTGTGAAACTAGGGAAACGATTTTTATCCCTATAATACCTATGATACCAACTATCTATGTAATATTAGTGCATATTATCTATATTTTCTATTTTTATTGAACTAAATGATGACGTTCGAACCAGGGACTGGAACTGGAACTGGAACCGGAAGAACTGGTTCCCGGAAAAATTTTAAGAACCGGAAACTATTGAAATCCATATTCTTCAATTCAAGAAACCGCGTCCGTTTAAAATAAAATACAAGTTTTTGCAGTTGTTTTAGGTTCTCGTCGGTTCTTAATGAAAGTTCTATTCAAATTGCATTTTATTTTAATCAAATAAATATGTCTATTTTCCATAGAGATATTTTTATATACTAATTTGGACCGAACAACAATATTTAGTCTTTTTTAAATAAGAAGATTTGTTACCGATCATGTTTTCTATCAAAATAGACCATTGTTATGGCAATTACAGTCGGTTATACTGTCCTAGTAACCGGACAAAACTCCTCTGAAAACATGTTCGAATTCGACATGAAGTTTACTTGAAAATTACTTTACCGCCATATTGAACAAAATATAGAGCGAATAAAAAGTTATTGAGTTAATTATTTTCACCAAATATTGATTTTGGGAAAAAAACAATTCGTTCGACAGGTTTAATTTAGGGAAAACAGAGGTAAAATCCAGATATATTTGGTTGTAAATAAGTTTTGAAGAAACCGTAAAAATCAAAACGAGTAATAAGGCATTGTTTATATTTCCTGTCGTCCGGGTCTAATGTAGATGAATACAATTTCATTTCTATTTGCCGGTGTTGATGAGAATGGGTAAGTAATGTGTAATTCCGTATTTATATCACAAAACGTCCGAAAGTAACGGTAATAAAAACAATTTCCAACACCTACGCCCACGTGGGTTCACGAGTTCTTATAATCTTTCTTTATCTTTGTCGTTGTACTGTAAATAAGAATGTCCCGCCCTCCACAGTGTTTGTCGGGGATAAACTCTTAAAACCACTCAACCGATTTGTATAAAACTTACGACGATCGATTCAGCAAGATCTATAGAGTGCCCGTAGGCTACTTTTAGTCCCTCGATATCTCCGCCGCCACCGCCGCCCACGAAAACAAACATTCGTTACGAAAATCCAATTAGTTTTGTTGATTTATGAGTTATCGCGGTGAAACAGATATAAAAAAAAAAAAAAAAAAAAAAAAATAATTTAGGATTTAGCAACGGATTCGCGTAAGATGTTAAATTGCGTCGTACGAGTTTTAATTATCTTTTTTATTTATTTATTTTTGTTTTTAAATTTATTATCGATCCGGACGATCCGAGGCCGGGCGCCAATGGCGGTCGTATTTGTAAAAAATGATTTAATTTTTACCGGCGTGCGCGTTATTTCAAACCCGGCATAATTTCCGTGACCTTCCGCGGTCTTTCGACCCGGCCGGTGTACCCGTCGAACGTTTCGTTTCGCGTTTCGTCCCATCGTGTTTCGGAACACGTTTTTGCGCGAGTTACGGGGGCCGACGGTTATCAACCAAGCCGCCGTCCCGCGCCCGGACGGCCGACGCGCGACGATAATAATGCCGGCCGTGCGGGGTTCGGCACGATCGTGTCCTCCCGGGGGAGAGCGCGCGGGAAGAGTCGCGAAACCACCGGCGGTAGCGGCGGGTATATAACTGTAATCCGGCCGCGGTTTAAGCGCGCACAACGAGGTGTCTGAAGAGGAAATATCGATATATATATATATATATATAATACAAATATCATATGTGCACTATGTTAATCCAGTGTATACCGCACTGAATACGTATATATATATATATATATATCTTCTACTAGCTCGTATACGCGACGGGACCGGGGAACTTCTTTGATCCGCGTGTAATCCAATTACCGCGATAGCTCGCCGTTCGCGTGTGTCGCGAGATTATCGTCAGACAACCATCCTCTGCCGCATCCGTATAACAATATTATAATAATTCATATTATATCTTATGTTACATATGAAAAAAAAAAAAAAAAAAAAACTAACCGTACCAACGGGTTTGCCCTCTAAAACTCCGCGGCCGATTTCGTTAAGAGATTATGCCCGCGTCCGTGATTTGGTCCTGAACACGAATTGCGCACGATTAATGAACGTACAAGAGTGTAGGGTTAGTTGATGATTTCGATTCCGCCCGTGGGCTATGTTGCCGAACTCCTCCTAAACGGCCGGACTGATTTTTGATGGAATTGATCGTGTCTGGTTGAATAATGTCCCTGGATGGTTTGGATTCGCAATTAAACCCGACAGGTGGGACGCTACAGGGGTGGCCGACACACCCTTGTTATCGGTAGTTTCACTACATCGATTAAAATTATTTCTGTTGATTTATGGGCTACCGCGGTGATACGGATGAAATTGAAAAATAAGTCAAATCGATTAGATTACCATGGGAACCACATAGTATAAATGATTATACAGAATAAAACGGCAATGTTGGTGGTTACGCTAAATCGGTAATTATCATCCGCAAAATATACAGACAAAAGTAGCGATCGGGCTGCATGTAGTTTAGACTCAAAATAAAATTAAGCAATTTCAGTCCGGTCGATACATATGTAGACCGAGCCAAAAAATTCAAACGAAAAAACCGAGGAACCGCCGTCGGAGGTAATCCCGGAGTAAAAAAAACAAAAACGGATGCCCTTGACAGGATATATGTAGTTCGTCCGAATAACAGTGAATGTTTTTACATATGAATGTTGATCAAAGTTCCGAATTTCCGTACAAGGAATCGAGGAATAAAATCTTTAAAAAAAAAAAACCACCAGCTTGAGTGTACGATTCTTAATGGCTGTGAAACTAGGGAAACGATTTTGATCCCTATAATACCTATGATACCAACTATCTATGTAATATTAGTGCATATTATCTATATTTTCTATTTTTATTGAACTAAATGATAACGTTCGAACCAGGGACTGGAACTGGAACCGGAAGAACTGGTTCCCGGAGAAATTTTAAGAACCGGAAACTATTGAAATCCATATTCTTCAATTCAAGAAACCGGGACCGATTAAAATAAAATACACGTTTTTGCAGTTGTTTTAGGTTCTCGTCGGTTCTTAATGAAAGTTCTACTCAAATTATATTTTGTTTTAATCAAATAAACAGAAATGTCTATTTTCCATAGGGATATTTTTATCTACTAATTTGGACCGAACAACGGTTATAGTTTTTTACAACAAGAACGCCTACAAACAACAATATTTAGTCGTTTATAAATAAGAGGATTTGTTACCGATCATGTTTTTTTATCAAAATAGACCATTGTTATGGCAATTACAGTCGGTTATACTGTCCTAGTAACCGGATAAAACTCCTCTGAAAACATGTTCGAATTCGACATGAAGTTTACTTGAAAATTACTTTACCGTCATATTGAACAAAATATAGAGCGAATAAAAAGTTATTGAGTTAATTATTGTCACCAAATATTTATTTTGTTAGTAGTTTTATTATTATTTAAAAAAAAAAAACAAATGCATTAAAAGCAATAGGCCAATGGTATTTGAAAATATGTATTTTCAAAAACCGGTGTTAACCGGAACTCTTATTTTATAAAATTTAACAACCGGAACCGATTTTTTTTTTTTTTTTTGAACAATCAAGGACTGGAGTCCCCGGGTCAAACAACGACGAATTCCTGGGCTGAACGAAAAGTCGATTATTTTACCGATGAAAATTAACCGCGGGTCGTGTAACCTCTCGAACCCCCACCGCCTCCCCGGATCCGCCAAAGAGTTTATAACTACTATAAATTAATAATATTAGAGGAGTCTTTGATAATGAAACGTCAGCCCTGGCGACTGTCGCCGGTTCTCGACGCGATCCGTTAAACATAAATTACCCGAGGAGAATATTATTATTGTAATAATCGAACAATAACGATCAATGGTAATCCCGTGACCCGTAAACATTTGGTTCGTCTTATTTTCATTGTGACATTTTTAGAATTTGTATTTTTATTGTTATACTCGGGCGATTTCTCATCGCAGGTGTACTGTTATTGGTGTCACGTGTACAGATTAAATACCATAAAACGATATTCTTTCAAAAATAATATTATTCTTCTATCAATTATACGAGTTTATTGCAATTCATCGTCGTCGGTTTGATATTCAAAAACAACACAATAATTAAATGTTGTTACGTCGAGTTCTAATATATAGTAAACAATTCCTATGCATGCGTGAACCCGCTCGTGGAATAAATAAATACAAATCCATAGAATACAATTATAATATAATTATTAATATAATTTATGCCACGGTAAATATTTATTTAATATCAAATGAATTCTACGTGCTATGCTTATCGCGTCTGGATCGTCGTAATTACGATCGAATAATAATAGAATTAATAATAGTGGGGTTTCTTTGAAGTACTTCAATTTTCACCTCACATTTCTTACGTTATTTTTGCATAATTATAACCTAGCATTTCCGGTAAAACGTATACCCTACAGTCATTTTCCCGTCAATTAAATAATAATAAAAACAAAAAACAAAAAAAAAAAAAACAAAATACAAAAAAACGGTTATTAAAACTTAGTAAATTAAAAAAAAGTAAAGTTTCCGTTGACTTGAACACCCAGGTAACATTTATCAGAAAACTAATTTTAATTTTAACTAATTTACTAATTTGGATAATACTAAATTTCTACTAATTCTTTAAGTATTTTCCTACCTCTAAAATTGTTTTAATTATTTTATTAAAAGTAAAAAAAAAAAAAAATAATACACAAGAAATGAATTATCTTGGGCGCGTCGAGAAATATTCCGTTACTGAATTACTTCAGCATAATATAATATAACAATAAAATCAATAGATATTCAGAAAATTGATTCTAAAATACATAAAAAAAAAAAAAATAATTAAAAATAATTTACTGTAACGAAGCAGTGTCCCTACAAAAGATTACTATCAGTTCATATAACTCCCACGGGCAGAGCTTATTGGTGATAAGAACATATAGGTGACGTGAAAAAACGGCATCGTTGCAATACGACGATGAGGACGGAGGAAACGGTTTTTACACGTCGAACGGCGAATCTGATGAACACCAAACAATGGGCGCGCCGAGTCCGCTCATTTAGTATGCACCGAGCTCGGACCGGACACTTTTTCTGAACACTTCAATCCGACCACAGCCATTTCCCACCAGAACACTTGACGGATTGAAGAATAGAACACCGACGAAAAATCTACGACCGGCGAACGAATACCGGCACTGAGACCCGGACATCGCGGACACGAGAGCACCGACGGACGGGGGCTGACTACCGACTGATCCGATTCACTGGTTCGCCGGAGATTAAGACCCACTCGTCTTTTTCTCAAATCCGGAACCCCGGGGGACCGTCTTAATCGCATCGATCCTAGGATCCAGGTACCAGGTAGCTAATCGGAAACGAACCCTGACGACCCTGGTCGAACCGTTTCCGTCGGAACGCACTCTCTGTCGACGTGTCTCTTCACTACCGATTCCAACAGCCTGCGCCGAGTTGCCGCAGGAGGAGCGGCCGAACTACAAGACCTCCCCCAACAGGCACGCCTGCTTAATCCTCGTCTCCGGGACCGAAGCCAAAGTACAAACACTACTTCTTGAGCTGGCCTGTGCCTAGCAGAAGTCGTCCCCACTCTTATCGCAGCATTTTGTCAATATTTTAAAAATGTGTACTTATTGACGGTAAAAAACAATTATTCAATAACTAATGAGAACGATCGAATGAAACGCAACGAAATAAAATAAACAAAAATATAATTCGAATTTATCACGTAAGATCCTCCGAAAAAATCGCCGGGTCGCGATAGAGACAATCACCGTGCGCATTAAGGCCTCCATACACGGTCAGTCATGAATGAATGACAGTCAAGACTGATGGTGTATGTATGTGAATGATAATGAGTGACAATCAAATTTCACGACTGATGGAATTCAAACATGTTTGAATTTTTATCATCAATCAAGATGATTGACATTCATGATTGACCATGTATGTCTATGAATGTACAATTTATCAGTCAATCGAGTCGAATTGTGCGAAGCAGTCGTGTCTTTTTGTCTTTTGTACATTTTATATTTTTGTCAAAAAATGGCAAATAAATTAAAGAATGAAGAATTTTGGCGCGTATTTATACGTCTATACCCGTAGTTTAGCTGCTACGTGGAAAATGAAAAATGATTTGTACGAAAATAGAATTTAGAAACAACGCCACACTTTCAATAGTAACAATTGTGTTGACCATAAAAATGAAATAATCGAACGACTGAAGATTGTCAGTCATGACTGACCGTGTATGGGGGGCCATTATAGTTACGGCGCAATAGTCGGTTTGCCGCGGATTCGTGATTTATTCATCGCGGCCTCCGTTATTATTATTTTAATATTAACCGCTTTATCGTGCCGATATTCGAAAACGTATTATTACGACGATAAATTATTATGTACTATAATGAATTTAGTGCGCACACTATAAATATTCCGTACTTTGAGAGCGGCAGAGCGCCGTTCCGTGAGTATTATTTCGTAATACGGCGTATAAATATCGGATCTACGAATATTATCGACTAATTAATATTGTCGCGTGTGTGTTTTGTGCCGTAACAAAAAAAAAAAAAAAAAAAAAACTATACTAACCCACCACGAGCAGTCGCGCGTGTGTCTAGTTTACACTCCCCCCAACCCACCGTCCACCGCATGAATAAAAAAAATCGCGTGTATAATATTGTATAAACGTTGTACGAGTACACATACGTGGTATGATAAAAAAAAAAAAAAAAAAATAAATAAAAAAACCTGGACTAATATCATATCTGCGCTGAAAATTAACCGTACCGGAAATACACACATATCGAATAAAAGTAAAGATAACTCTCAATTACGTTACTCAAGCCACTAGTTAATATTAACCTTTAGTATGATTCGTTGATGTCATATACTTTTGTTGTGTTGCCGATTTTGCCATGTCGAATACACTCGGGGGGAAGCGTGTTCGCGTGCAATTTCACGTTAAACTCGGTAAACCAGGACTGAAACTTTTGAATTGATTAAAAAAACATTCGAAGACGGAGCAATGGGCAGATCTGAAACATTCGAATGGCACAACTAAAGGTTTATTGGACGCCGTGACTCACGGGTCGACCTAACCATGAAGGTCGACCTTCAACTTCGAGGATTGTGGAAATGGCGGCAAGAGTTCGAGAAATTATTCGATCAGATCGACGTATGACGGATAGGAGAAGTTTCTAGTGAGTAGACAATCTCTTATGGATCACGCCCAACTATTTTTAGGTTGAAGATTTATGCATGCGACGAGCCTGTGCAAAAATGGTCTCCAGACCAAACAAATCGTCGAATTGAAGTTTGCCAAAGTTTCAATTAACACACACAAAACGACCCAGGGTTCATTAAAAATGTTATAACCGGTGATGAAACTTAAGTCTATGGTTACGACACAGAAACCAAACGACAGTCATCACAATAGAAATCAGTAACATCACCAAGACCCAAAAAAGATAGATAGATTGGTAGATTATTATATTCGGACGATGGTTAAGAACGGATAAAGATTTTTGCTGTTATCTTTTACGACTGAAAATATTCCTCAACATCGAGGCATTTTTTTCAATTCTTCGTGTACGCGTAAATGCAATGTAAGAAATAAGTTTAATTTTGTGGCATTGCAATCGTGTGGTTTGGATGCCGACTTTCCGGCATTTCTGATGTCCAAAAATATCGATAAAATTAATTTTTAAAACAATATGTAATAGCAAAAACCATTATATTTATTGTTCTAAAATTAGGATTTGGTAGTTGTAATATATATACATTTTTTTTTTTTTTTTTACAAACAAAATTATAACATAAAAATATATTCTAGAATAACGCAAACATATAGTTGAATTTATTTGTACATCTTTTTTTTATTATTTACCCATATTTCCGAATCGAATGGTAATCATACGATTATGTCATTGAATTTCAAAAAAATTAACTTTCTATAGAAACTTTACACGGTTTTTTTTTTTTTTTTTTTTTAGAAATGTGTCTGATAGATCGCACGCTACTGCTTAAGCGTTGAAACTGTATTTCAATTTTTTTTTTTTTCATTATATTCGATTCGTACGAGTAGGTTAGGTGTTAAAAATAATTATCGTAACTATAAAAGTTCGTTGTTTTTTTCTCGGATATTTAATACGAGCCAGTAGGATAACGCGTACATATTACTCAGTATAGGTAACATAAACGGTAATTGTTAAGAAGTGGCGATATCAGAGTATTTAAATCTGAGCAATTAACGTTGCAATAATGTTAACAACACAAACGTGTTGGTAATACCCTTCGTACTTTTTTCGTATTTGCTCGGTACTTAAACTCAAGAGTTATTATATTCGAAAATAACGGTTAAGTGTAACGTTTTATTTAAATAATTCCGAATATTGTTGAGTTGTTTGTGTGATTTGTTAAGATTGCACGGGCAAAGGCATTTGCCCGTGACTGAATTGACTGAAACCGCGATCAATAATAAAAATCCGTTTAGCTTTATACGTCCCGTAGGGCCGGAAATGAAATATGCCAAAAAGATAAAATAAATAAATCTAATTTAAAACTGCACCGTTTGATTGTAATATCCGATTGTACTTAAATTGCAGTGTACGATATAATGGCAAATGTTTTTTTTTTTTTTTTTTTTTTTTTTTTTTTATATAGTTATAGGCAGGTATTTTAAACGTCACGTGAAGCTAGGGACCAATTATATAGTACTAAAAACGATTTGCGGTTTTGCGTTTATCGGATTGTCTGAAAATTATTTTTTTTTTTCCTAGCCAAATTTCGTAAAAACCTACATGTCTAACGTGCACGTGTAGGCACGCGAAATTTCCGAAGATAAAGTGTTTTTTTTTTTTCTTTTCCCAGGATGCCACACAAAATTTGATGGCGATAAAATTGTTTCGGAAGAGAGAATCGTTGACGTTTTAATGACGATGAAATATAACTTTAGCGGTTAAGAATTGGTTAGCTTATACGCTTTAAAAACTTGTTTGCAAATGTAATCGAACAGATTCCAACAGCCGGTGTGCTCGACGATGAATTCAATTATAACCGGAGTTTTTATATCCATATTCATATGTTAAATCGATCACCTCCCGGATAGAATGACTCGCAATTTGTATTTCGGATGTGTGGATTTCAATTATACATTGATGTATTCGTATGGCCTCCGTCCGTAATACGAAATGGCGCGTTTAGGTTTACTATTAAATACGTGTTTGATGCACGTACATAATGTTATATGGTATTCGAAAATGTATAAAATTCGAATTGAGCGGAAAAACAGCGGTACAATTTGTGCCCCGAAAAATTATTTTATTTACCCGTGTTTCCTCGGCTGTACGAGTAACCGGGATTACCAGCAGAGATTGACAAACAAACCAAAAAAATAATAAACGAAATCCCCATCGAGTTTAAATCAGTCTCTCTCTCACTCACTCTCTTTCTCTCTCACTCTCTCTCTCTCTCTCTCTCTCTCTCTCTCTCTCTCTCTCTATCCGTATGTCCGGAATTATTCTTTGTCGATTTACCACGGTGACCGAATAATAATATATATATATATAAAAAAAAAAAAAAAATATTAATAAAAACACATAAAACGAAATAAATATGACAATAAAAACAGAGAGTGTGGTCACAACGGTAACCGAATAACGGCCACGGGCAACGTTATGAGCGACAGCTAGTATTTATTAAAACATACTATAGAAAGTTATAACATTTATTTATTACAATGTAGAAAGTGGGACAGAATAAAAAAAAAAAACAAAAAATACTTAATTTTAAAGCCTATATTTTTTATATTTCTATACGGCATTATGTGGGGCTTCGCGATGATAATATATACTCGTAATTCGATTATAGAAACAACCTATTTTGAAATTCGATATTTTTAACGATACACCGTGAACGTTTATAATAATATCACTGCAGCGGTGTTGTTGTTTTTTTTTTTTTTTTTTTTTTGTTCAAACAAAATCTGATACTAAAATTTTGAAGAAAAAAAAATGAGTCATCCGATTCGTTCCAGATGATATATAGGGGATTAGTGAGCTAAAAAAACAAAAAAAAAATTGAAAATCTCCGATGATAATTGATTTGGATTGACATTTAATTGTTAAAATCGGAATATTTTACTGAATCGTATGGAATTCATTTCGGTGCTCAACGAGCATTTGGGTACCGGGTAATTGTTTCACCGGGCATTGACAATATTTATGCGTTTATCGTTAAATTTCCAGTAGTTTTCATATTCCGCGTCTCGATTCTATCGTCTACTGTTCATACCATATGAGCTACATACATTAATTTGCTTCCCTTTTTGTAAAAATCATCGTTACGGAAAGAAATGTACGCCGCGTCTAGTTCGTAAGTATTTCGTTAAAAGTATAGTTATTGTATATGGAAGAGATAAGTTTTTGAAATGTTTGTTCGAAAAGTCCGACGTAAGTATACGTCGTACAATACATTAGGAAAAAAGACAAAAACTGAAAAATAGATATTCTTGTTTGAGGAGCATGACCTGTTTTTGTTTTTGTTTTTGTTTTTTTTTTTTTTTTCCCTGTGTGTTATTCATAACATTCGCTTCTGGAAAACTCTTGTGCCTCGTAGAGCGATCCCAACACAATTATTCGTATATTCTGTTGGACAATGGAAAACTCCCTCCAGCATAGAAATTTGAATTTTGCTTATGTAACCGAAACCGACTTAAAAATACCGTTTTTACCGTTTAGAATAATAATTTGCATTATCCATGTCCGATACATCCAGTAGGAAGGTGCATTGTCTCAACAAAAATTTAAAAAAAAAACATAATCGAAATCTGACCACGAGGTTTGAGATTATGATGAGGAAAATTTTCTTTTTTTGATTTTATCAAAATTTAATTTATTAAACGCTCAAAAGGCTATAAAAAGTCTAAAACAATCGCAGAAAACATTTAGAAAATATTCTACGTCTAGAAAGGGCTATATTCGTTTAATTATTGGACGTGATTGTTCCGATATACTAATAAATCAAACAATGTAAAGTAAATACAAAAAAAAAAAAGGAATAAAAACTTTGCCTAGAGTCAATACGGCCGACTAAAATTTCATCGTCAAATAATTTAAAATCGGGGAATATAAGACGTATCGTACGTTTATTATCCGACGATAATTTACAAGCCGTAAATCAAACATTTACAGTTCTGGATTCGATATTTTCATAATATTTTTATAATTGACTGTATAAATGTTTGTGATCTCTTTGGTTTTTTTTTTTTTTTTTTTTATATATATATATATATAATCGTTCGCGTTTGAGATTATCGCGCTGCGATTTAAATAAATTCAAATACCACACGCTAACAATGAACGTTGATTTTTGGTCACTCGCAAATAACAGTGACGAGCTGGGAGGACATAATTTCTGTTTATTTTAATATATATATATATATATATCATATTATTTTAAGGACAATATTGTTAGGAGACTTGTAAAGAATGGCCGGTTGTTTTGCTGACGCGGTGTTTGGCAAGTTTTAATGTGCCGTACGGTTTGGGGCTGTATAAAAAAAAAAAAAAACCCCGTCATCGCCACATCTGCACTTAATCTTTTACCTCGCACCTTCCCGCCGTCTCAATACTGACGAACACATAATATTATACGGCATATGAATTCAATCGATACATTTTTTTTTTATAAATTCAACACTCCGGTAATTTTGCGTAATAATAAAAACTCATCACCCGAAATTGTCCAATTTCGTCCGCTCTCTAATGCTCCGACATTTTTTCTACACCCCTGGAATAAACCCAAATAATAATAATTAGGTACTATAACCACAATTGTTCAAACACAAATTTTAATAGAAGGAAGACATTTGGTTTTTTAAAAAAAAAAAAAAAATCAAGGGATGGTGCCAAAACCAGTGAAAGGTGTGTTCATAACACCTGACTTATAATTTAAAAAAAATCATGTACAGTCCATATTTTTCCACTATATCTTAAAAAAGAATTAAATTTCCATACTCGCGTATGGGTACTGACTTTTTTTATTCGTTCTTTATCTAATTTATTTGTATTTTTTTTTTTTTAAACAAAAATAATTGATTTCATTTTTTTTTTTCTCGCTAAAAAACAATATATATTATTATTATTATTATTTTTATGCTCGTCGAATAAAAATTATATAACCGTTATTAATATTAATTTAATTTTATATTTCCAAATCTGTTATTATTCTATCTCATTATACTCTTGAGGTTTGTACAAATACTATTTTGTTATTTAATTGAGGAGCGTAATCATTATTACTAAAATATTCATAATTTATTCATTAATGAAAGTTTTAAATATTTTTTTTTTTTTTTTCCAATGTATATTTGTAGGATTGTTAAAATCATTATTAATAATAAAATTGTATTATATAGCAATTAGATTATTAATGGCCACAATTCACATTATCTTTTAAATTTAATTATATCAATGGCCTTATTTTTTAAATTATTTTTCTTCTCGCATTCGAATTCGTAGTTAAATTATTAACATTTAGGGTTTTTAAAATAATTTTTGTACTCACGAATGCAAGTAAGTATCGCTTAAACCGTTTCAGTGTTAAGAATATACATTGTTTTATTGTAAGACAACCGCTGTCTTTTCCTCTCGTGTTTCTAGGCCTCTAATTTCCATATCATCTTACATCCAATCCTCTGTCCTTTACATCCGTTATTACTCCCCTCGTCCTATTTTAAACCTCCGCCGAGTAATTTCACATACTTCTTTATTGCGCCATCCTCGTCTCGTCGTTCAGGGCCATTTGTCGAGTCTTTGTCTACACGAATTCTGATCCACCGCCGCATTTATTAGCTTATAGTTACTCCTACGACCATGCCCTGCGTACTGTAATCTTCCCCGGCTAATTGCGTATACGATACAGTATAATTATACCCTTGAATTTTAGCTTTAGCTCTGCATTCTTCAACAAAATATTCTATAACACATCCTGAACTATTAAAACTAAAACTCCACTTAGTCGAATGAATAATGGATAATTGTATAGAATAACAAAACGTAATACGGTTTTCTCGCATTAGCTAAGTAGGAAAAAAGAATTAACAAGTTTCAATTTCAAAATTGATACGCGTTTTCGTATTATTAACGTGCCGCAATTTATAATATTTACTCACTGTAAGCTTTAAACTTTACAAAATAATAGGATAATAATGTTGATTACTTACCACTAAAGTTAATATCGGTTAAGAGTGAGTTCATCGCCGTCGCGACGGTGTTAAGAACAATATAACAGAATTTATACTAAAGTTTTCTTTAAAGAAAACTTATAAATATAGAGCACATTTAGACATTTAGCCTACCTATATTGTTAATATACGAATATTATATCTAACAATATATATATATTACTTCCGTGTTAGACTTTTTATAGTCCTAAGACGTCGCTGCATACCCATTGCAATAAGAATGCAAATCGCAAAATATCACAGTAATATTGTATTTTCGTGTTCTGTACAACGGCGTGTAATTCGTTTGGCAATCGATTTCGGCAGTAAATACGGTTATAGGCTTCTCGCGCGGACGATTACCGGCATCTGTAGATGATAATAGTCTAAAACAGTCTAGAAAGCAAGAAAGAAAGAAAAAAAATTAAATTAAATTATAAAACAACGGTGGTAAACGGGAATATTTGTATTATCCGTCCGAGAGCAGTACTGTGGACCACTGTCTCGTATTTAAAAAATAAGCATTTCGCGATTGCATTATGGGCTTTTCGTCTACATGTTGGTATTCCACGCAACCAACCTGTCCCACATGCTAACACAATTAAATTTTGGATTCGACAATCGCAAAAGACCGCGGACACGGAGCACCCAAAGACACGGCAAGAACCACCGAAAACGTACAGTTGGTTGGAGGGGTGGCAATTGAGCGGTCGCCAAGACGATATGCCAGGAAGCACGCGGTTACTTCGGAAAACTTATCTGCAGCACAGGTCGGAGGAAATTGCTGAAGAACATTACTTAGGAGACGTGTATTTTTTTTTTTTTTTTTACAATACGGGGCTAGAGCGCACACAGCTCGAATTTTGCTTGCTATTTTCCGACAAACGTTCCCTGGGCGGTTGGTCTCTCTGAGGGGTGAAATAAGCTGGCCGGCACGTCCCTCAGGTTTACGCATGTGCGATTTTTCCTCTGGGAGTTCCCTAAGGAAAAGATTTTCAATCATCGCCGCAATACCATAGATCAGGGGTCGGCAACCTGTTTACTAACGCGGGCCATATTTTTTGTCAGACTTTCATTGAGGGCAGTATACAAAATTACAATAATCGTCATTAAAAATACAATATTAACATATAATATCAATATATTTACGGATAGAGCTTCATTCATATTATGAGTTAAAATATATATACATAAATAAAATACATAAGTAGAAAAAATTTAAATATTAAAAAAATTAATATTTTGATTAATTCATGATCGCAAAAGGATATAAATATTTTTAAATAAATAGTTTCTAGATTCTATTGCGATTTTTCATATTGAATATGTCCTGATTATTCGTTTATATCCGCTTTCATATTGGATGTTGATATTCTTAAAACTGCGTTTGAGTGTTCGTCGCTTAATCGTGAACAGTATTTTTTTTTTTTTGTTCTCGATATTTAACCATTGAAAACGTCTGCTTCACGCATAAAAGTGTTACCAAAATGAATAATCAATTGTTTAGCAAAACTTTTAATTTCTTTAAAATCTATTTCGGAGAAATTTGAATAGAATATTTTTAATTCATTACTTTTTTTAAAAGCAATTTTAAAAGTGTCCATTTGTAAATTAGATTCAACATCGTCAATGTCAACAGAAAAATGATTTCGAAACAACTTGATTTTTTTTCCTCGTCTACGTAAAAATCGGATTGAAAATTAATTTTGCAGGTTCTCGGTTATATAATAAAAAAAATAATTTTTATAGTTTCCCAATATGAAGTTGATTCGGACGATACGATTATAATTTTACAACATTCGAAATGATCCGAGTACAATTTTAAATAATTTTAATTTCACTTGAAATGATTTTATAATCCGAATACATGTCTGGCAATAATTTGTCTTTGCCTCGCAGTTCCGTGTTAAGTTCATTTAATTAAGTTGTCAGATCAGTTAAAAATGCGAGATTAAGAATCCACTTTTCGTTAGATCATTCTGGTACATTTCTACCCTCTTCTGTCATAAAAATATTTATTTATTTTTGTAAAATAAAAAAAACCATTTCAAAACCACACCTCACTACTCGTCTATATATATTCATACTATATGTATATATGCACGATAAAGTAAATAATTGCGAGAGTTTGACAGCAACGTGAGATAAGCCTATATCTTCTTTTCGTAAAAGTAATAGTTATTCGATGATCACGATTAGATTTTGATTATTTCAGTTTAAGATTATAGAATTAAAATGTTAAACACTGTTATGACGAATGTTTGGTGGGC
The DNA here is from genome assembly GCA_956483605.1 of Tuberolachnus salignus. NCBI lineage: Eukaryota > Metazoa > Arthropoda > Insecta > Hemiptera > Aphididae > Tuberolachnus > Tuberolachnus salignus. Next base: position 7,165,178 of record OY101433.1, on the reverse strand, counting down.
CGCGGGTTGCCGGTGCCCGTCACAGATGACCCGAAAGAGTGAATCACCGAAGAAATCGCGGCCATACCAATCGAAACGTGCCGAAAATCATAACGAAACTTCAGAGATCGCCTACAGCCAATGGCGTTATTGCCGACGGCCGCCATCTTGAAGATATTATTTTCAAAACGTAATTTAAACAAAAAAAAAAAAAAAAAAAAAAAAATGTGATTTCCCAATAGTTTTCATAAAACAAACTCGTTTTTCTCCGAGTTTTAAATGTTTGTTATTTTTGGCCCCTCGGAACTCGTCGGTTGGCTGTGCCGCACCCTGTTTTTTATGAACAATACAAAACAATATACTCATCGGACATGTTCGCGTGTACGTTTATACACGACTATCGGCGTATTTTTTTTTTTTATCGTCGTCAAAAAGCATATTTCCCCCCCCCCCTGTTATTCGTCGGCTGATCGTTACACTTTTTCGTCTTATATATTTTTAGTAGTCTCGTTCGCCCAAAGTTAACCGTCCCGCTGTAGCCGGACTACAATCGATAAACTGTTTTATGATAAATTATTTGGTTGACTTCCGATAACGTTCGAATAACGTTTTTACAGCGTCTGAGATAGCGACGTAGGCGCGGTTAAAAAAAAATTCATAACGAAAAAATAACCCGAGGAACGAGAGCGTTGCCGAGAATTCCGTACAAAGACAACAGATTCCGTTACATAACCGTTTTTGTGGTCGACAAACAACATTTTTTTTTTTTTTTTTCATTTTATCGACAAATCATAACTCTTTCTCGAGATCATTACTATAGGCACTGCTTTTTGTACATTAAGAATACAATTAAAATGCGAACCCCGTCCTTGACGGAATTAAAGAAAAATAATAATAATAATAAACCCAATGGATTCCTTGCTTTGACGTATTTTGAGTTTTTTTTTTTTATGTCTGTTTGAAATTGTCGAGTCTTTTTTTTTTTGTTTTATAGTGGGTGAGAGAGGGAAGAATCGTGTAATTTATTTTTAACGGTGTTCGGAAAATCCATGTAAAAATCCTTTTAACACAAGAACTGTAATATGTTTTCTAGTCACAAAATAAAAATATTGTTTTCGTTTAAAGCATAACTTTACCAGGTGTTCGGATTTTTATTCAAATGACATTTCGATAATTGTATTTTTTTTTATTTGATATCTGACTAATTCGTTTTGTATTGTAATGTACAGTTTTGAACGTGGGTATTTTTTTTTTTTTTTTTAGTTTTTCTACAACACGCGACAATATTGCGTTTTTCGTCACTTTTTAAAACTTTTATACCACTTAAAAAAAAACTAGACGAATAAACTTTTTTTTAAAAATGTATTCGCGGTAAATTTCGGGTCGAATGGTTTTAATACGAAAATACTTTATTATTACTATTAAAATTATTAATTCAAACGAATCGATACGCTATATTGTATTGGACTGAATAGTTTGCCGGATAGTTATATTATAATTGTTTAAAGTTTATATGCGGCAAGGAAAAATATTTTACCGGATTTTTACCGCACCCGGTAAACTTCGCGCGGTTTAATTAGAAAACTATGTTGTTCATTATTGAATATCCATATACGTTATAAATGAATTGTGTTCACTGTGCGTGAACAACACAATTTCAACAAAACGAAACTCGCGGTATCGCTTTCGGATTATATGTAATAAAAAAAAAATAAAAAAAAAAAATATATATATATATATAGAAATTTTAACACGCCGCCGGCGGGTTTTCCGTTGTACTCGGCATTTTGGTTTGACGTCGCGTAAAACGTTACAAACAAACCGCACGAAAACGTTAACATTCTTGTGGTAGATAATGGACAGAGGGAGCCGCCGGGGTCTCAACCCTCAAGTGAGTAAATGTGCGCGGACCAAAACGGACTTTCGGATTTCGCGGTGCGACGTATTAATATTATGATTTATGAATCTCGACGCGCTAATGCAAACTTCTTAACTTTTGAATTTCCTGTCCGGGAACGTTCCAAACAAAATACAACAATAATAATATGTTAATGTTGATTTCGCATACCGCTTATCGAATCCGACGTCGGCAAACTGCCGGTGATATTTTTTTTTTTTTTTTTTTCATTTTTTAGATGTACTGTTACTTTTTAAAAGCCCGCACTTAAATGCACAAACCGTCCCGAATAATTTCCCTAGCGTAAACGATTAATTATTGCCAGTTTTCGAGAGGGATTTTTTTTTTTTGATTTATTTTTTTGTGAATTTCTGCATAACGTTCGCTTTGTTTGTTCGGGGGTGTACTGTTTTTTTTTTTTTTTTTTATTTTTATTTCTTAACATTTTTAAACAGTAATAATAAAAACGAAGCGCGTTATTATATTTCCGACCAAAACTTGAAAGCAGATATTGAAACCCACCGATAAATGTCTGTCGAAACCACATATTTGTTTATTATATTTTTTCGTTAATCTTTCAGAGACATTATTTAAGTTTTTTCGCCAAAAATATCCGTTTTTGCCGTTGTTCAGTGGGTTCGCCGACTACCACTATCAGTCAATAGTTATCAAAAAAAATCAACAAAAAAAAAAAACCTGTTGAATTCAAATCGAACTTTTCGTTTAACCAATCTGTACAACAATCGATTTTTGTATTATACACGCGCATTTTAATTACTGTACCCGCCGAGCTTGTTTCAGTATCAAAATCAGTCAACATTGAATTCGTGTACTGAGTCGCTACTAGAAATGAAAATATTTTATTTAAAATTACCATTTTTTTTGACGTGCGGTTATGATCATTTTACGACTCTCGTACGTAGTTTTGCTCGGACGGACGTTCAACGCGTTCAATTATCGGCTCGTTATACGTGCGCAATATTTCTTATTAGCAATAATATTTCCATACGGTTTTTCTAACGTTCGTGTTTATTGCTAAGTTATTGGACGAAACGTATAAAAAAAAAAAACCCGTATGTCGAGTTGTAATAATATTTAAGCGGGGAAAAAAATAATCCAGACGTTGTCATCTCGAAAAGTACGACGGGGTTTCCCGTCACCGTTTACAATCGGTTATCCCTCGAACGTGTACAATAATTCAAATATTAAATGTGTCACGCCGTCGTTTAAATTTGTATTTGGTTTGCATCAGGTACTGGAACCTTCCCGATTTTATCGGTACATTAAAAAAAAAAAATAATAAATATCGGTTCTAATAGGTTCTCAACAAAAAAAATGCTTAGTTTCAAATAGCACAAGGTATTTTTTTTTTTTTTTTTTTAAATATAACTACCGACAAAATAAATATTTGGCGACAATAATAAATTCCATTACATATTGTTATTTTTATTATTCACTCTTAATTGTGCTAGTTTTCGGAAAATACGGTATAGTGGTTTTCGAGTAAACTTCATGGCAGACTCGAGCATGTTGTCACTGTTGTTTTACCCGAATACTAGGTACAGTTGGCATAATAATGGTCTATTTTTTGCTAGAAAACACAACCGGTATCGAATCCACTTAACAATAAACGAGTAAATATTATTATTCGTAGATATTCTCTTCGGATGAGCACATAATCGTTGTTCGACCTGAATGTTTGTACTATTTGTAGACAAAAATCGCTGACGGTCGTATAATTTGATTATTTCGAGTTAAAAATACCGTAGTTATAAAAATGATAAATTAGAAGAAAAATATTTCTATGGAAAATAGACACTTGTATTTATTTGATAAAAAAAAATATCCAATATAAATAGAACGTTCAGTTAGAATCTAAAAGAACCGGATAAATTTGTATTTTATTTTAAAAATCCGGGGTTCCGAGATCTCGAATTTTCTTCGGCAAGCGGTTCTTTCGGTTCCGGTTCCAGTTCCCGGTTTGGACGTACGTTCAACGCGCTGAATTATCGGCTCGTCATACGTGCGCAATATTCCTATACGATTTTTCTAACGTTCGTGTTTATTGCTAAGTTTTTGGACGAAACGTATTAAAAACCGTATGTCGAGTTGTAATAATATTTAAGCGGGGAAAAAAATAATCCAGACGTTGTCATCTCGAAAAGTACGACGGGGTTTCCCGTCACCGTTTACAATCCCTCGAACGTGTACAATAATTCAAATATTAAATGTGTCACGCCGTCGTTTAAATTTGTATTCGGTTTGCATCAGGTACTGGAACCTTCCTGATTTTATCGGTACATTAAAAAAAAAAAATAATAAATATCGGTTCTAATAGGTTCTCAACAAAAAAAAATGCTTAGTTTCAAATAGCACAAGGTATTTTTTTTTTTTTTTTTTGTATTAAATAAATCTACCGACGAAATAAATATTTGGCGACAATAATAAATTATATTACATATTGTTATTTTTATTATTCACCCTTGTTGTGATCATTTTGGAAAAATTCAGGTGTTTTCAAGTAAACTTCACGGCTGACTCGAGCATGTTTTCTGTGCTGTTTTATCCGAATACTAGGACATTCCGGTTCCCGTATATTTTTTCGGTTCCGGTTCCAGTTCCCGGTTCGGACGTACGTTCAACGCGCTGAATTATCGGCTCGTCATACGTGCGCAATATTCCCATACGGTTTGTCTAACGTTCGTGTTTATTGCTAAGTTTTTGGACGAAACGTTTTGAAAACCGCGTGTCGAATTGTAATAATATTTACGCGGGGAAAAAGATAATCCGGACGTTGATATCTTAACGAGTACGGCGGGTTCCCGTCGTCGTTTTCAACCGCTTATAACGCCCCTCGAACGTGAACACAAATAATTGTATCGAAAAAAAAAGATTAAAAAAAAATACATTATAATTATTATTATTCGTACATTAAACGCGCGGCGGCGGCGGCGTTTTATTTTCCCCCATTCGGTTTGTGCGGGCGGGCCGTTCGGATTTCAATTGCGCGTCTCGAAATCCCGAACGTATCGTATTCCGTCCACCACGTGTGTGTGGTGGTGCGCCCGTTATAATATTATTGTCTCGCGCGTCATATTCGAACCGGACGGCCTCTCCGTATATTATTGTAAAAGCCGCGGGAAATACGGGATGTGCGCTCCGTGTACGGCCGCAATATCCGCATATCCGTTCTGTTTTTCGGTTAAGTGGTCCCTGTATAAGACTCGCGCCGCGGCAACCGTCGGGGGGTTGTCGTGTGCGACGCCCGCCGCCGTTGTACTCGCCCACCTTTCGGTTTTTATACGTTCAATTGTAACTTTCTTTCTCTCTTTTTTTTTTTTTTTTTTTCTTCCAAGGCGCGATTTTCACTCAAGAAGACAAAGACAGCACCACGGAGGTAGCGTTCAAATACGCCGTGTACCGGATAAACAAGGATAAAGCCATCTTGCCGAACACGACGCTCGTCTACGACATCGAATACGTTTCGCCGCAAGACAGTTTCAAAGCTTCCAAAAAAGGTACGCCGGAGTTAATTGTTCACAATAATTGTAATTAATACATTTTGAAAAAAATAAAAAAATATTCGAAAATTAAACAAATACAAAACACCGTTGATCCCGCCTGTTACGAACTCGATAATTTTCAATAAGTGGCGTTCGTGTCGCTTTGAAAATACGCATTACCGGGCAGGCTGAACTCGGTGTGTTATTTTATATCGTAGACCAACGTTAAAATAATAATAATAATAAAACACACCGAGTGCACGGAAATGTATAAATCGATTGAATATTTCGTACTCTTTAGCGAGCGGGTCGATTAATTTATAATAAAACATCCACATTTATTCCGCTTATTGTAATTATTATAGCACAATGAGGTTTTCTGTAAAACCGAGTCAATTAAGGTTCTCTTGTTCGGTGAAACTCCTTAGGGGGGGAAAAAAAAAAAAATTTTAAAAAAAAATTGTATTCGCATCGCGGTATATTCGTAGAACCTATTAAAATAAACTTTGTTTTCACAAAAAAAAAATAAATAAATAAATAAAAATATACGTAATAGAACAATATTATATACTTTAAAAGTTTCTGATATAAACAGAACTTTTATTTTACCTCAATTATACTTATGAGCATTATTGGTTTTGTTGATGTTGTAAACATAATATTTCATTTATAAAATAGCCTCGTGTGTTTTTAGTTTTTAATGGAAATTATATTGTAACTGAGATAAACCAATAGCAAAAATTAGCTATCGTTTTAAACGGTAAGTTTTATACAAATAATTATAAATAAAAAAAAAAACTTCGATTCTGCATTATGAAACTCGACATTTGTCATCCTTTACGGAAAACCGATACGCAAAGTGTTGATAAAAGCCGAATAATTTAATTTCTAGACTGGGTACGATATATTATTGTACGTATGATTTGTTTTAAATTTTAAATCTCTACAATTACGATATATTGAAACATAAAAAACCGCACCGATGGTATCGGTACATACGGAGTTTTTTTTTATTTTTATGTAAGTCCTGTAGTTTAGGTTTAAATTATAGAGATCAAATTCAGGAATCAAAATTTAAAGAAGATAAATATTTTTGATAACACCCAATAGTTTTTGTTCTAAAATGTTGTCAAACGCAAATGTTAGAGTCGTGTTAATTTTTAATTATTTATTATTTGTTTTGCGTGTAACCCGGACAAATATATTATAAAACCAATAATTTGTCATTTGCTGTCAGTCTTTTTAATTTTTAGGAAAACTGTTGGGTACAAATTGTTCAAATGAAGTACCATCACAAAAGGGTCACAAAATCCGCGTCTTCTTAGATACGATGCGAACAATTTGGAACAATATTACTAACCGAAATAAATGTTTCTCGATTGAGGAAAAACACCCCCCCCCTACCCCCCCCCCCCCAAAAAATGATCTAGGTCTAGGTGGGGAACTTGGGGAAATTTCAAAAAAAAATTTGTTTACTTAAGTACCGCCGGTTGGTACAAATATTGAAAAAATTAATTTCAAATCGGCACGGGTTAAGTCTTGCGATTGACTCAAAATTCCTCGCGGTTCATTTTTTTTTGTTTTTATGTATTTTACCCGATTAAAATAATGTAATTATCTCAGACACGGCCCGAAATCGAAGTATGCGCAGTACGTTCTCCAATATTTCTAATCCGATCGATTGTAATGTCTACTGGGCCAAACGCGGTATGGATTCGCTAACACGCCAGTAAAAATAATCGCGGTTTTATCGTTGGGATATGATATGTGTATGTATAATTTATGGGCCTGGTACACAGTTCTTCCGCTAATTAATTACGTTAGCTGATCGTGTCGGGAGAATAATTGCCAACTGTAAAAAAATGAAATCTTTCCAGAGTCCGACGACATTCGAAATGTCGTAAAACGATCGGAAAACAAACTAAATAAACAGTTTCATGGAATAATATGGTAAAATATAATTCGTATATATTTTATTCAGTACAATCAAATAGGTAAATACGACAATTCAAATGGAGTTTTCGTAAAAGTAAATGGGTTTGAGTATCTAGGCGCCACGTTAATAAGTGTCAAGAGCGTTTGGAATAAAATAACAAAGGCTAATCCGTCCTAAGTGAGTTTTTGAAATCAAGATTTTTTTCCCAATAAAAAACGAAATCAAGACTGTATAAGAAGTTGTCTACTGATGCGAAGACTGGACGGTCATTGGCAACACGGAGAGGAGGAGACCAAGGACGTTTGTGAATAAACGATGGAAATACGGCCCTGTCCACGATAACGAAACGGGCGCGTGAAGAAGTGAATTTAATCGGGAGACACGGGAAGATTTTCGACTGGCACCGGTCAACAGTGGCTCTCAGACGGGTAGACGGAGACTCGCAAAAGAAACGGCTGGGTGGAAGAGGATCTCGATAAAATATCGGTACAACGTGAGCGAGTGGACGGGTAAAAGTGGATGGAGTTCGCGGTGACGGTGGCGAAAACTTTTTCGAGAGTACTTAACGCCCCGGGCGCGCCGAAAGATAATTGCTCGAATACGGGAAAATTAAAAAAAAAAATATATATAATAATTTTGCCGGCAATCGGCACGACCGGTAAATTAAAAACGTTTTCCCCTCGCGTCGATTCGTTTATAATTTTTGACGGGTCTGCGAATATCCAGTTGCCGTCCTGTGCCCCGTCCGACGGCTTATATCGTTTTTCTTGTCGGCCGGCGAACACGCAATTTACGTACGGGCGCGATAAACATTCGGATACGGGTGGGCACGAGCGAGATGTTGGACGACACGGGGGGCCGTATGTGAACGTATATATAATGGTAATAAAAAATAATAAAAAATATTATAATAGTAATAATACAGTAATAGGTCGCGAATAAAGCCGTATAAATGTGAAACGATTGGGCGGCGGGCCGCGGTGAGCGGGGGGGACCGTCACATAAATCATTCGGATCTCTCGAAAGACCCCCCCCCCCCGGCGTTATACGGACGGTATAGGTACGCTATTTTGATATAAATATTTAATATATAAGTACACGTTTATGCGGAATGATGAATACATAATACAGTCGAGCGTATTATATATATATATGTAATACGGTAGACTCTTCTTATATTATGTACAAAAGATTTCCTGCGGACGTGCCGCGGTTTCCTTCCGGCGACTGAGAGATTTCGCCGGTCCCGGTCATTCGGGCGGTCGTTCGATGTAAATTTCCCCGCTGACAATAAATACGCGTTTCCCAGAGTTTCGGCGACCGCCGTCAACATTATCGCCCGCCGTCCTCTTACATTTACGCGGCTCTTGCGCAGCCCGAGTCCGACCGGAGTCGCGTATCCGCGGCACGATCGGAACGTCTACTCTGGATCTGACCCGGAGTTAAATCACGCCGGCGGAATCGGGCCGGTCGGCCGCAAAGCCCGATGCGATTTGATCCAACTGTTCGATCCCGATTCCTGGGCCACACTCTGGATCCCGATTGTTCGGGGCAGAAATATGACGTAGCCGTTTGCTTTTTTTTTTTTTTTTTTACTATTATTTTGCTACGGTTTTATTGTAATATAATAATCGTGTGTGATTACGTGCAAATCGATTTCGGAAGGCGTAGAAGCGCCGGGTAATTTGTACGGCGAATATAACGCGTATTGTTTTTTTTTTTTTTTTTCTTTTTTTCGAGTCAATATTTTCGGGAAAAGCTCTCTAATATTATCTCGGAATTTATTATGGCAATTGATTAGGATTATATTGAAATTTACATTTGCTAACAAATTGCAGCGCAAGTGTCGCGAAATCGAAACTATTATTGTTGTTATTATTATACGTATAAAAACAATTATTTTAACGCAATTTCGAATTTTATTTTTGGTTAAAAAAAAAAAAAAAAAAAAAAAAAAAAAAAAAAAACGATCAACAGTCGATTTGTTCTCACCAATACCGTTGCGTTCGTATTGCACACATTTCGGTTTACCTATGCAATTCGGATGCGTTTTAACGATTGCACATGTAGTGCAACCGTGTGCACGGTTCGAGACGAACGTGTAGAAAAAAAACATCGGGAACACAAACCAACGGGCGCGATACGATATAAAATAATATTTTTTTAATAACGTATATTTATGGCCGACTCGAATTCGCGTGCAATATACATAACCTGTACGTGACATCCGTACAATCATTAGCGCGTAAAAAAAAAAAAAAAAAAAAAACACGAGCGTATATTATCCGTACACGGAATATCTGGAGTTGTGTTTACGCGACACGATAATAGCAATACATATATTACGAAATGCGCGAATCAAAATTCGATTGAAAAATATCTACACGGAGCACGAATAACGGCCGTAATAAAAAAAAAAAAAAAAAAAAAAATCGGTAATCGAATCCCGGGGCGCGTACGCCGGTGTTTTATCGAAATCGCAATGTCCGACTCGTAACCCCGTGACCGTTATGATTTTCCACCGGAAATCTCGGCCCGACGTTCAAGCGCATTTTCCGAATGCGTTTTGTATCCAGCCGGTGCCTTTCATTTTTGATTATTATTATTTTTTCAACTGGAAAACTCACGCGGAGTTTTTCAATTTTGTTGTAACCCGGGACGAAAATAATCGCAAAGCCCTGAAACTTCATCGAATATTTATAAAAAGCCCTTTGTACGCGCGGAAAGATTTTCCAGATATTCCTAATTAAGGGTCCAGTGGGTCCCGAGGGTGGACTCGGAGAACTCGAAAACGGGTCGTCTTTACAGGAATTTCTATACAAAAAACATTTTATACGCGTACAGAAAATACAAACGGCGAAACAATCTTAAAATCTGTGAGCTCCCGGGAGTACGTTTTTCCCTACTTATTACAACCCGGGGTTGATTATGACGCGCATTTATAACGCAATGTTCGATATATTTTCGTTTTACCGTTTCGCGTAGGTTTTAATTTCATTATTATATTTTCCGCTATAGTTTCGCAGTGTAATTGATTTGCTTTAAACAATGCATTTTTCTAGCGATGCAATAATATTTTCTAGAACTGTATTATGATACTTTGCTCTGTACACGTACTGTATAATAATATCATTTACTTCGATTAGACTGCCGTTAGTCAGTGTCGAATCCGGTGAAGGCGGATTTTCGGGAAAATAATATTTATTTGCCGCAAAAGTTTATTGATGTTATTGCTTTTAACGTAATATTCTGCAGTTTCCAATTCCCAATCCCGATCTGTATGGCGATTTATTTGTAGTTCATTACCGACTTTTACGAATTTTCGTTTCTTCGATTCCGCCGTGCACTTAGTCGTACGTACTTAGACTCCGCGATGGATAAATCCTCGAGATGATACTTCAGCGTATTTATTATTTAATTCAATTACTCGTCCTTTTAAATACGGTGTCCATTAATTAAAAATTGCAATTTTTTTTTTTACACCGGAGTAAATTAATTCCATTTGAAGAGATTGTGAGTTCTGGGACTGTCAGTACTGTATTGGAAGAACTGAACATTTATAATGAGATTAAGGAAATCATTGTAAATGTACGGAATTATTTTAAAAAATAATGTTCCACGCCGATATTTTTCAAATAAAATGCAAAAAATCATAAATCTCTATTACCACTTTATTACTTTTTACACTCTCTTCTTCTATAAAATTAATTTACTTCCTGTGTAAAAATGCTATTTATTTTATATATTTCTGCATATAACCTATGCAATTCCCATTTGTATTTTTTTTTCTTATTTCTATAACATTTTTTTATTTATTTGTATTGCATTTATTTTATTATTAAATAATATAATTCGTAAAAAGTAATACTTGTGTATATTTATACAGGGTGGGACACTTGATTTAAAAAAACAATTTTTGCAGAAGTTATTTAAATAAGAATTACGTTCAAAGACAACATGTCGTTTAGTAAATATGAAATAATTGAGTGGTAAAAAACGTGCTTATGAAATAAAATCGTTTTACAAAAATAATGACAGTGACGTTTGGCCGCACATTTCGTCTTCATCTTACCCTTAAACGCCATGATTCTGTACCATCAGCTGAGGCTATTAAAGTATGAATAACCAATTTTGAAGAAACAAGTTCAGCATTAAAAAAGAAGCCTGTACCAAAAAAAAATTAAAATCATTCGTACACCTGAAAACTTCGCTGCTCTCGGGGTCGCTCTCCAAAAGAGTCCAAAACGTTGCACAGCGATATAAAACTTTCACCCATTTAAAAAAACTAATGTCTATGCATAGAAACCTCGAAATATTGATGAACTAAAAATCGAAATCCAAAAAAAATTCGCCAGTACACCTTTTTAAAGTGATACACCGTGTCTTGGAAAATATACAAAGTAGGCTAAAAGAGTGCTTGGGGAGAGATGGTGACATAATTCAAGAAAAAAAAAAATAATAATAAATGGCAAGTTATGTACTTCATTATAATAAATTAACGAATCGTTTTTATTTTTCAATTTAACTTTAAAAATCAGCGGTTTCAGTGCCCCACCCTGTACTTGAGTGGCACTTTAGTCCGGTGATTATTGTTTACTGGCCACAATAGTTATTGTGTTTGAGGTGGGCTCTTAAAAATGTTGCGGTAAATATTCCGTCTTTTGCATTAAAACGTTTTAAAAAAAAAACCCCGATGATATATAATAAATATCGTGTTTTAATGAAATGTATATATCATCAAAAACGGTAATATTATTATTTCCAATCTAGGAATTCGATGTTTATTCGTCGATTATTATTGTTTAGTGCGCAAATAAATCTACGTCTAAAAAAATCGTTGCCGTTTATTGTTTAATTTCCTATTTACTTTAGTTTAAATACACGTAAATTTAACGATGCGCGTAGTTTGCATTTTTCATATTTGGATAAAAAAATTAAAAAAAAAAAACCAGGAATATTTATGGCTAAATAAATTTCTCTATAAAAATTATATGAAAAAAAAAGGAAAAAAAGTCTAATGGTGGACTTGAGGTCAACGGATAAACCGACTTGGTGAATTACCCGCGATAAAAGTACTCGGTCATAAAATAGCCGGGATAGCAGCACTGCCGGGTGTGTTTTTTTTTCTTTCTAATTTTAACGAGGCTTTAAAAGTACCTAATATTAATAGCCGCTTGGTGCAGTTGTAATAAAATAATATCGCAATATTCATAATTTTATCGTCGTGTGCTCTAAACCGATTTACGACCGGCGGTTACCGTATCGGTAGATAAATAATATGAGATACGATGATATTTTTCGATAATCTACTCGAGAAATTCGTCTGATTCGTCGGTGATTTGTTTCGATTTTGCAATCGTTGAACGTTCTAAAACGATAATTCTGTAAATCGACGACAACACGCCGCGTAGTAATTACACTCTGGGCACATTTATTCATTGATTACGTACCGTTTAAAACCTATTCGGCGTTATTTATCAGTATAAGTCAACGCTGGATCTGAAAACCTCGTACACCGAAGTTTCAATTGATTGTCTATTACTATATCATGGTGTTCGTCGTCGCATTGCGATTACGTATAACTACTTCTGGATCTACAAGGGGACCCGTGCCAATAACATGGGAGTACTGTGGGTGAATTAACTAATCTACGTAAATAACAATGATAACAGCTGACAACAAGGGAACGAGCCTAAATATCGAAGTTGTAGGGAGGCGGAGGGGCAGTTGTACTGGATTGCCTGGATCTGCGGGGGTTACTATTTAACATAAATTACTATTTAAATTTAACACATGGGTTGAAAAGTCCCGGGCCTAACACATAGCTAATGTTTTGGAATTCGCCTCAGTTTTAGGTGGTGCAAAAGACAGCTGTTGAAATTTCATGACAATCTGTTCATTAGTGCGTGAGTTATTGTGCTAAGAGTGACGCTACTTTTGTTATTTTCAAAATAATGAATCAAAAACAATTTCGTGTTTTAATTTTGCATTGCTTCTTGATGGGAAAAAATACCGTTCGAGCGAAGAAATGCCTTGAAAAGTGTTATGGGAACTCCGGTCTATCGAAAACAAAAATAAAACGTTGGTATGCTGACTTCAAACGTGTTCGTAGAGACACTGACGATGCAAAACGCAGTGGACGTAACAAAATGAGGCAGTGACACCAGAAAACAATGAAAAAATCCACAAAATCGTTTTGAATAATCGCAAAGTGAAGTTGCATGAGTTAGCTGCCATCGGAAAGATATCAAAATAACGTTTTGGCTTTATATTGCATGATGGTTTGTCCATGAGAAAGCTCTGTTCAAAGTGAGTACCGCGTTTGCACACTGTTGAGCAAAAACAACGTGTTGATGATTCTAAACAGTGTTTGGCCGTGTTCAAACGTAATAAATCAGAATTTTTGCGTCGATATGTGACAATGGATGAAACATGGATCCATCGCTTCAATCCAGAATCAAAACGATCGTCATCTGAGTGGACAGCAACCGGTGAATCTCGTCCAAAGCGCCCGAAAGCACAACAGTCAGCTGGAAAGGCTACGGCCTCAGTATTTTGGGATAAGCAAGGTATAATTTATTCATCGATTACCTTGAGAATGGCAAAACTACATGAATTAATGATCGAATTGCTTCCGCATCTACCGTATTCTCCAGATTTGGCTCTCAGCGACTACTGGCTATTTCAAAAAAATGCTCGCCCATTAAGAAATTTTGCTCGAATGAATAGGTGATCAGTGAAACTAAGATGCAAAAAATAAATCATTCAACAAGAATGGTATTGAAATGCTAGAGCGGCGTTGGAACGGTTGTGTTGCTCTTGATGGAGTTCATGTTGATGAATAAAGTCAATTTTTAATGAAAGAACCGTGTTTCCTTTGTTAGGCCCGGGGGCTTTTCAACCCATTTGTTACATTTACCGGAATTATCGGTACAAGATGTCACAGTGGTTTCAGAGCAAATCTCGCTGGATACTCACTGAATGCACTGTATACGATTATTGTGCGAATCCGCGGAACTGCCGAAACGGGACGAATTATCTCGTTATGACGTAATGACTTTGGAATTTTCCGAGAGAGACGAAACGACGTATAATACGTACTATTTACGGGATCCGATTTGTTTTAAACTATTAAACATTTAGCCGTTAAAAGAATCGAAGGTTTATGAGAAAATCTGTTTGAAAACTACAATCGATTGTAAATATACTGTTTGGTGTACATAAAATGTTGATGTAGATCCATTAATCGGAACGTGTTTCGCCGAACGCGCCATTTTGAACGTCGGTCGTTCGGTCCACCCAACGGACGGAAGATCTTATAAACTGCGAAATACGAGGTGCGACAATAAAATAACGAGACTTTCTAAATATAACCTAAACTATTAACGTTATCTATAAAACGATTATTGAAATATGATTAGAAAACACTTATCTAAAAGTACTGTGAACACTGATGGCATCGATTCATTTTCTTATACGTTAGTAGCCTTGTTATTAGTGCGAGTTCGACTATACTGCCGAAAAATGGTAGATATAAAAATCGAACAACATGTGTTAACATTAAATTTCTTGTTAAATTAAAAAAAACTGCCGCGGAATCGTTTCGTATATTATGTGAAGTTTATGGTGAAGAATGTTTATCATGAGCTCGTGTTTTTGAATGGCACAAACGGTTTTGTAGTGGAAGGGAGGACGTCGAAGACGATGATCGTTCTGGACGTCCTACCACGTCTTCAACAAACGAAAACGTTGAAAAAATCGACAAAATTAATTAATCAATATTATTATAAAGAGGTATTAATTAAATTAAGAGAACGTGTCAGAAAGAAGCGACCAGATCTATGGAAAAATGGCTGGGTTCTTCACCAAGACAATGCTCCAGCTCACAGTGCATTTTCAATTCAACGTTTTTTAACTGAAAAAAAAAATTTCTGTACTTCAACATCCCCCGTACTCGCCAGACCTTGCTCCTTGTGACTTCTTATTTTCTTCTTATTTCTTTTCCCATTTTCAAACAGTTGATGACGTAAAAATGAGAACTTTTAAAAGGGCTGAATGAAAGCAATTGGCAACACTGTTTTCAACAATGGCAGCGACGTATGCAACAGTGTATTGATGCTGAGGGAAGGTACTTTGAAGGTGATAATCATTAAATTATAACATTTTTAAAATAAACAACTTTTATTCAAAAAGTCTCGTTATTTTATTGTCGCACCTCGTATCTATTGGTATTGCTGTTTGTAGAACGCGCGGATCACGCAAACTGCGGAACGGGAACGTGTGCGATTTTACGATTTATCGATTTTATTATTATGTCCTACCAAACGCACACACGCGCGCTGAAAATTATATAAATCAGTTAATAACTGTATAGATTTATTTTTTTGCTTGTACGAAATTGCATTGGGTCGACCGAATTGTCGACGTTCAAAATGCCGCGTTCGGTAAAAATGCGTTCGGATTACGGATTCACGTCGACATTTTAACACGTACACAAAACACTATAAATAATATACTAATAAAAATTGTTGTTTTGTATACTCGCCTCAAAGTAATTACTAATTTTCCTTCTGGACATCTAGACTTTCGCATACGAGTGTCGTTACCCGACAGTGGACTTTTTACATTTTCTAAAAGTTCATCAAACGATTGCACTGACATTCTTGTATAGTTAAAAAAACGTTCCGGACAATTTCGAAGATCTTTACAATAATTTTGATACAAGCCCTTTGAGTGCCGTTCCACGAGTATAGGATGAATCCAGTATCTTTTTTTTTTTTGTTCTGCGCTTCTTACGAGACAAAAGGTAAACAGTGATAGTGTCCATTCTATGTCCATTCCGATCGAAAATACGATTTGAGATATTAACAAATGTACGATTATTGTGACAGTTGTCGAACGACTGACGGACTCGGCCGTTGAGTTTTGGCTACTCAACAAACTGGCTGCCTAGTGCGTCACGGCCCTATTATGTACAATCGGTTGTAGTTTTTAACAGATTTTGTAATAAATTTGAATTACAAACTACGACACAAATCCGCTCGAAATATTTTGTTTTTTTTTTTTTAGATCAGTAAGGCCATTCGAACGCATCTTGTATACAATTTCCGAACGCTAAAACAATATATAACAAGGTATATAATTAGCTAACCTAACCTATACAACGATAAAAAAAACAAATTATATTTACATAAATCGAAAAATGTTGGTGAATTTTACATTTTCCATCAAAATCAGAAATGTAATCAAATACTAATATGTAATTTTTCTGTCAGTATGGTCAGTGTTGGCAGAGAAAGAATCGCATAATATTAGAGTTTGCGTTTAAATGTCGTCGAACGTAATGCTTCTACCTGTTGGATGTTTGACTACTACAACGGGAGGCGCATTTTTTTTTTTTTTTTACCGAAATCATTTGATAATGTCGACAACAAAACGACAAGTGGCATTATTATGCGTTTTTTTTTTTGCGACCTTATTAAAACGGAATATAACATAATAAAACGTCCAGCATTTTCTCCGTGAATGGAAAATTAGAGAGGAAAAAAAATGTTTAACCTTTTTCCTCCTCCTTCCCCCCCACTTTTTTTAGTACCTACGCTGATCGTAGCAGACGATATACGTTTGTATTTATTTGGCAGAAGAGGTCAACGTTTTAGTTCACCGAAAGTCGCGCGCATAAGCCGTCTTTGGACATATATTTTGAATGCTTTTTTACAAAACCACTCGAAAATTATTATAATGCAATATGTGCCCGGTTATCGATTTTACCCCGGACGAGGAGACGTCGTAATGTATTATGAGCAAGTCGATAAAAAGCAGTTTCCGCCGTACGAATAGTTCTTTATACTCTGCGGCACACCCCTACAATGGTTTTTTTTTTCTCTCCACCAAAGACTGTCGTTTATTACAATGAGGTTTTACCATTCGACTCGGGCAGTTTTGGGCCGTCGACAAGTTTAGCAGCAGATTACTCGCGGCGTGAGCGTAGGCGACGACGTTAGTAATACTCGCGGTAATCGCGTCGTAATAACATTACGAGACTGGGGAAATTTGTTTTAGAAGAAATTTGTTACATTTTTCGACAAGATTTCTGGGGTATCGGCGCACAGGACGACCGCGAGTGTTACCGACCTGCGCGTTTCATTCGAATTCCAACGGAAAAAGATATTTGAAACAATTTTTTTTTTTTCGTTTTTCCCCGGTAAACTCGTCGAATTTATACGAGGTATGACAATAAAATAACGAGACTTTTTTAATAAAAGTTGTTTATTTTAAATATGTTATAATTTAATGATTATCACCTTCAAAGTACCTTCCCTCAGCATCAATACACTGTTGCATACGTCGCTGCCATTCTTGAAAACAGTGTTGCCAATTGCTTTCATTCAGCCCTTTTAGAAGTTCTGCCGTTTTCATTTTTACGTCATCAACTGTTTGAAAATGGGAAAAGAAATAAGAAGAAGTCACAAGGAGCAAGGTCTGGCGAGTACGGGTGATGTTGAAGTACAGAAATTTTTTTTTTCAGTTAAAAAACGTTGAATTGAAAATGCACTGTGAGCTGGAGCATTGTCTTGGTGAAGAACCCAGCCATTTTTCCATAAATCTGGTCGCTTCTTTCTGACACGTTCTCTTAATTTAATTAATACCTCTTTATAATAATATTGATTAATTAATTTTGTCGATTTTTTCAACGTTTTCGTTTGTTGAAGACGTGGTAGGACGTCCAGAACGATCATCGTCTTCGACGTCCTCCCTTCCACTACAAAACCGTTTGTGCCATTCAAAAACACGAGCTCTTGATAAACATTCTTCACCATAAACTTCACATAACTTCACATAAGAAAATGAATCGATGCCATCAGTGTTCACAGTACTTTTAGATAAGTGTTTTCTAATCATATTTCAATAATCGTTTTATAGATAACGTTAATAGTTTAGGTTATATTCAAAAAGTCTCGTTATTTTATTGTCACACCTCGTATTACCGCCTTGGCGTAGGTCAAGTTCGGAAAAGACGATCGGCGACCGCGAAATAACTTATTAAACTGTCCAATAAACACGGCGAGCTACACAAAACGATAATTGTTCTTTTTATCCGCAAAACACGACTTCAGCGAAAACGTTTGAATTAGAAATCGCATAAAGAATCAAATTTCGGACAGACTTCGGAATTCACATTTGAAATTCGTAACGCGATAGTTGTGAATTTAACTACTTAAAATTGTTCGCCCGGAAAACATTAATTTCGTCAAAAGCTGACGTTTTTTTTTTTTTTTCGTTGTATTTTATCGTATTGGTCTGAAGATCGCAATTGTGTTGACGGAAACACAAATAACGTTTTTTTTTTTTTTTTTTAAGGACGCGGTGTCCGGTGACACCACTTGATACGATTCATTAAAAAACCATTTAGTAAATAAAATTATAATGTAAAATGTAAACTCGTGGACGTTTATATTTATTTCCGCGCTTTAAAAAACATTACTTGTGTTGTTAAACAATTCGAATTTATTTATTTTTAATTAAAAAGAAACAAATGAAATGAAAATATCACTTGCACGCTTTTGTGGACGTAATAAAAAAAAAAAAAAAAACAATTCTTTGATACAAAAATTATAATAAGATCGGTTACGTTTCTCCTCCGGCCGTTCTGTAAACAAATAAAAAAAATATATATTTTAACATAATATATAACATACATCTAAAGCGTCACAACAATGTACATAATATATGTGTCCGAAATAATTTTAAATAATGGCAAATATTGTATTACGTGTTTTGTGTATTTGTGAAAACGTTTTCAACGGTACGGGACGACGATTATTTCTCGTAGACTTTTTGGAAACGTGAAAAATGTTAAAAAAAAAAAAGTTACATAGAATTTGTACACGTGTTCTTGTAAAACATAATCAAATAAAATAAATATAAAAATATTTATCGGTTTTTTCTCTTTTTTTTTTTTTTTGTTTCTTGGTATTATTGTCTTTTGAAAACAAGAACAACTTCCTCTGCGCGTTATACAATAATAAATTATTAACTCAGGATGAAATACTGTTGATTGAATTTATTTTCAACCTCATGAACGTATAAAAAAAAAAATAAAAAAAATAACTTTATTTAAGTGCTATCCGCGTTCAATTAGCACGGTAGGTTTGTAAGTAGTAGATATATAAAGTTACGGAAGACGTAACTTTTTGAACATTTCTACTTTAACAAATAATGTTTCCAGGAGGAAAACGCGTTATTTTATATCTCAAAACTTTCTCCCTTTTCTTATTCAATTATTTATTGTAGATATCGTTCACAAATACCTCAAATTAATCGTATGTTGTGTACCACGTAGTTTTCTAAAACAAGTTTAACGAATTTAAGAACGGTTACTTGAAACCCTCGTTTTTAATACTGTTAACGGAAAGCTTGTGAATTAATTTTCTCGGCTTAATCAATCGACGGTAATAATTGCAAACATAACCTGGTGTTTGAGAAAGTGGTACGAGATATGAAATTGCCAGAAGGAATCGCTCTAGACCAATCGTCAATTGAACTCCTAGTATACGAGAACAACATCGCTCTCTCGAGAAATGACAAAAGACGATAAAACGATTGGGAAAATCCTCGTGAAATCTGCGGATAAAACGACGGTAATACGGAATATTCAATTGTGAGCTGAAGACATGAAAATTATGGATACAGAGGAGTTTAAAAGTTTGGGTTTATTATAACGCAGGGAAATGATGTGAAAACGGTTGTATCGCTGAGGCTATGGTTAGCGAATAAAGGACTGTCCGCACTATGGATAGAACAAGTTCTAAAATCAAGATTCTTCACCAAAGAACTAAAATAAAAAATATACATGGCACTTTACGACCAACTGTTTTGTATGGTTCAGTGACGTGGCCGTTGAAAAAAGCCCAAGTCTTGATGTTCAAACCAATGAATGGAGGAGATTACATAATGACCTTGGATTAAGTTCCAAAGGCCTGATAAAGTTAGAAATCACTCTGAAAAAGACTGGTAAGTCCGGCGTAAACCCGAGATCTTAAGTTAAGCTCGAAAAATACCCTGCAGGAAAAATGCTTAAGTGCAGAGGTAGTGTGTTAGAAGCCGGTGGAACCAGAAACCGTTTTAGAGAGACGCTGCTAGGATAGGTGGCGGTTTTATTATTTGGTTGCAAGGACCGAAACCGAAAAATTACAATTATTGTTTTTCGTCACGGCAAAAAAAAAAAAAAAAAAAAAAACGCTCAGTTTTAAAGGTTTGGTACAGGTGAAAAAACCACCACACTAAAAGTTTAAGAATCTTATTTACGCAGTTTTCACCGTTGTAAAGTTATAGTCGTCATATACTGTTGGGAAAAACGAGAAACTTTCGAGGTTTAACACTAATAAATTCCCTAAAATATATAAGTTCATCTTAGCCAAACCCATTATATATTTGGGCGAACCGTAATTCTTATTATATACGTGTGTGTGTATATATCAGAATAATATATTCTCCTACCTCGCCGACCGAAATGAAAATCCCATAAAACGAAAAGTTTTATATATTTTAATGATCTATAATATACGGCGTGTAAACGGAATAAAAAAAAATCACATCCAACAATAAAAATATTAATATTTTCGTCTGTGCCGGTTTTATGGATTTATTCCCTTAGTCGTGTGAAATAATGTATTGTTTTTTTTTTTTTTTTTTTTTTTTTTTTTAATTGGCGAGAACGTAATAGCTGAGTATGTAAAAAAAAAAAAGTGTAACGCCATGCATATTGACGATTACAAAACAAAAAAAAAAAAAAAAAAAAAAAAAAAAAAAAAACACGACAAAACGACCGGGAAATTACGGAAAACCGTCGGGATTCGCGATCGTCGGCCTAACGTCAATTATTAATTATTCGGATTTCGTTAATCAAGTTTGGCTAAATTGAAACCGTCGATATCGACGTCGAAATTTCCGTTTATCGGATCATCGTGAAAATGATCGTCGACAGTTATACCAATATATTATTGTATCCCTATATAATATAATCTCATCTACGAGCATACAAACGACAAACCTAATCATCAAATGGTAAAAACGGATGTGGTTGTCGGGCAAATATTTTTGTTACCATTTTGAGCATACCTTGTGTAGAATATTCAAGCGTTTTCAGGCCGAGCCTTGAAATGTGGAATTCACACAAATCGGAAAACATATAATTTTTTTTCCTCTCTCTCTCTCTCTCTCTCTCTCTCGATTTTAAAGAAATCTACAGGCGAAATCAAAAACGATCTCCAGACTAGGAAAAATGTTCAACCGGAATCCACCATCCAAAAAAGTTGACGATTGGAGCAATAATTCTAGTAGAATTCGAGTAGTTGACGGACGGAAAAAATTATAAAACATAAAAACGCGACAATTACAAGTGAAAAGTTGGGAAGATGCGATATATATATATCTAAAAGTGAGAAATCAAATGTATATCTATACTCAAAGATAAATCATTGCATACGAAAAACGATTGTGGACAATAAATATCTGTTGATACATTTAAATAAAACGTTTAATACATTTGTAACAAGAATATAAATAACAATTGTCCGCGTTTTTTTGTCTCGAATTTTTGGGACACTTTGAACGCATCAAAAAAAAAAATATATATATATATAAGTACAGCCTATGGCGAACATTTAATCGAATTTCCGATTATTTGCAGATAGGTCGAAATATTTTAACGTAAAACCAAATAAAAACCTAAAAAAAAAAAAAAAAAAAGAACGGGAAAATGTATAATAGCAATAAATTGCGTTACGCCAGAATACAATTCTAATACACTTTTGAATTGTATCATGTAAAGCCAATACGCTTTATTTTCGCGTTTGATGAACAGTTTGTTTGTATTATTTTTTTTTTCTTTTTTATTATGTACACAAATGAAATTCGTCGGTTTGTTTGTTCGGTTTGCACGGTTCGCCTGCACATGGTATTCAAAGTAGAAAATACTGTAAAATTGAATTAGTCGTGTGCGTGTAATACCGTATTGTTTAGTTGGCATTTTAAATATTTCGTAACGATCCATTGTGTTCGCCGGTGATTATCTCGAATTATTAATATTACTGAATTCCAACAGGGTAAACCGATAAAAGACGATTTTTATTTAAAAAAAAACTTTCGTGGCGGCGGCGGCGGCGGCGTGCCGGTATTGTAGTGCGCACGAGTGCACCCGCAGGAGACGGATTTCGTTGATCGTCAATTATTCGAATTGTCTGCGTTCAGACGACAAACTAGTTCGAATTTAAATAAATTAAATGCATTAAATGTAGCTCAACGGGCAGGCGGGTGCGGACGCATTTTCATTTGGTCATGCCGGCCAAAAAATCGTTTTCATTTAACGGAATTCCGGTGTTCGTACGATTGAAAACTCAGACGACTTTCCTGCGGTGTTGTGTTGTTGACCCAAATGAAAAATCGTAAAGTATTTTCGCAATTTATCGTATTCTTTACATTTCACTGCACACGGAAATATATAAATAAATATTATATATGTTCAATAGTATAGTGTTTTAAGACTTCACTTCCACATACGAATTTCTAGGCCGTAAAACACACACTAATAATTCCATCGAAACCTCCGTATGTATTTACCAGTATTTTTGGGTAAAGAATCGAAAACAACAACCGGCAAATAACCAATAAAGAATATTTCTCGGACTATTCCAATGTGTAGTTTATTGTTTGGGTTTATTGAGACGTATTTTGTACGCAACTTAATAATTCATAAATTAACTTGATAAAGCCATCGCCATCGTAAAAAATATATCATCGAAATCAAACACCTCTAGCGGGCATTTTAATTATTTAAATCGGTTTTACTACGGCGGCGACGAATGATTCGATTTGTCACGTCTGTAAACATGTTTTTCTACGAGAAATCTTTCTCTGATTGTCGAACATCAATCTCCGGATTTTGTCTGGTCGGTGCATTGAGGAGATTATATCTTGATATTACTTGTAGTTTCTTAAAAATAGAGAAAAACGTCGGTAAAACGTGAATGTTTACGCAATAACGGCTGCTGTTATTTTCGATTTTCTTTTTGGTTTTTTTTTTTTTTTTTTTTTTTGATTTAATAACTTAACCGTGAAAACCTTTGAAACATTCATAAAATCCTTAAATTAGAACTTTCTATACGCGGTACAATCTATTCTGGCGATTTTTTTTATAGTTTTTTTTACTTAGTTTATATGCGGATAAAGATTTTGTAATTTATTATTATCGACGTTTCGAGTTCAAATTAATAATTCGTTTAAAACACGAACAATCGTAATTTGTTTTGTAATTGCAAATCAAAAATCTATCAATAATCGTTTTTCGTTTACAACGAAAAAAACAGCATACAGTGGGCAAAAAAAATCACCCTGTATATCTGACCTGTTCGTATTTGCACATACAACAGGGGCCTACACACGGTGTGAAACTGTGAAATACACCCGGCGTTTTAATACTAGTAATGGTAGTTTGTGTTGTCGACTGTCGGAGATAAAACAGAAAAAAGAAGTTTTAACGTTTGTTCACTTTCCTATACCGCCGTGTCGACGATAATCATCTCGACTATTAAAACACTCGCGAGATTCAATCGATTGGCGATAGAAAAACACTGCCCGGGACACGTAAAAATATTATTTTATTATTTTAAAGGCGACCGGAGTTATGGTCGCATTTTTGATGCCGCCGCCCTGACGCGTGTATTCGCCACGTGCGCCGTAAACGAGATTTCTCGTTCGGCCGTCGTAAAAGACATTCAAGTCCTTTTACGGCGACATAAAAAAGAATGAACGGAAGAAAGGGAAAAAAAAAACTAGCGCTTCGAGTGCGCGCCACTCCGGTTTCGGTATTTGTAAAAATAATAATTTTATGACGTGTCGAAGATATTGCGTCAGGTTACGGTCGAGAATATGAAAATCCGACGACAATATGGACGTCGCGAATTTGTATTTATTGGAAAGCCGGTCGTCGATAAAACGGGCACGCGCGCACTAGTACCCACACAATTATTGCGTATCGTAAAAAAAAAAAAAATTTATCTCGTCGTGTCGAATACGACACTTGAACAAACGTATTGTTCTTATACAACGATAATTTTTTGTCAGTCTCTGGAAACACTCCGCTCGCCGTCAATACGTTTCTCGCGGATATCGTTTTTTTTTTGTTGGGAAATCGTTCGAAACCGACGGTAATAAAACGTGTTAAAAACGACGCGTAAATTTTTATTGAGAACACAACATGGCAAAGCCGTTTTTGTGGCTGTTAATCGTTCGTTTTAAAAACATAAATGCACAATCTTCTTGAAATCGTTTCTTTAGAACAAGTAAAGAGTACATTTGAGCACGAGGATATAATTTTTGTTCTGCGTTTTTTTTTTTTATGGTTGGAAAAGGGCTGGGTTGGGCTTAGACCTATTGTGGTAGGGATCTTTTGAAGAGTATATTGAAAGCAGTTCAAATTGACGAGTTTCGGTCGACACGTCGTGTTTAGGTGTGTCGAGGATTTAAAAATACGATTTCCAGATTGCGGACGTTTTGGCAGTATTCCCGATTTCGATACCGTGTGGTCCAGCTATGGACACGAGGTTTTCCCTTAGTACGTTCGTAGGAATGCTGAACACGGGGAAATGTACAAAGGACTAGAAGACAAAAAAATTACTAGAGCAATCCACGCGGAACATTTTATCGCGAAACTCCAACTATGGACGCCCGTGGTTATTTTATAATTATTTGTTCCGTCTGTAAACGTCTTTATACCCGAAATGGTTCGCCGATCATCAAATGCGGTTTCCGATAGCAAATTGGGTTGATCGTTTATCGATATGCCCTGTGATATTCCGCAAAAACGTCGGGACGTGGCGTTTAGGACGTGCCGGAGCAAGGTTTCCAGTAGAATAGTTGTTCGGAGATAGGGGGGGAAAAAACACACACACACGCGCGCAATTAAAAAAAAAAAAAAATAATCGAAAATATCGTAATTGAATATAACAATTAAAGAGGAATTTGAAAATTTCAACCCCCTTCAAATTTTCAATTGCCCATAACTCCTAGGGAATTCGACTTCGACCGACCGTTTTATTATGTATCGAAACACAATCCGACCGTGTTTGTTTGTTTGTTTTCTTGCAACCGTAGTAAAACCTAAGACGAAATATTTTATTTATTTTTTTTTTTTTCTTCTTCTTCTAAACAACGAGCCGACCGTTTACGTACGAGTTCGTTTTTCATTTTGAACGATTGAAAGGTGCGGCGGTTGCGATCCGTCGACGCGTGTCGCGCGTCGACGGCGCGAATCGATTTCGGTAATTTCTGGGCGGGCGATCGCATTTTTCCGTTGCCCGTGAAAATCGACGGATTTGGAGCGGCGGCGAGCGGCTGCGGGCGCGGGGGGCCTAATAATAGTTCCGCCGGAACGGTCGCGGAATCCGGACGTGAAACCCGGGGCTCGGGCGCGAGAAGTGGACGTTTTAATGGCGTTTTATAGGACAAACATTAATAATAAACGCCAAATACCCCGCAGTTGTAATTCAAAAGGGCGGAAGTTACAATATATATATATACACACTTACCTCCGAGACACGGTTATATTCTGGACTCGACAATCGATCACCGGCGCCGGTCGGGTTCGATGTTAATTGAACAACGGGTTACCGTTGTTCTCCGTCCCGCGTCCCATCGACCGTGGTCGCGGTTTTAATACAGGGCCGAACTAATAAACGAATACGCCGAAACACGGAGAAAAACGGTAATTTTTTTTCTTTTTCTTTTACCACTCGATCATTAGGCGAATCCCGTTTTTATTTGGAAATTATAACCACTTGGTATGGCCGACATTTCTCCGGCGGTTCCACTCCGTCGGGTCATCCATAGACGGGTACGGAGGCGACGTTCGAAAACCGTATCCACGAGGTACCCCCAGAGGACACGCATAAATTGGGGGGTGCGTGCCGGCCAGCTTACGTCACCCCGCCGAGAGAGACCAACGGCCCCGGGAACGTCCGTCGCAAAACGGCCGAGGTATACGTCTCCCGAGTCGTGTTCTCCGGTCATTTCCTCAAACCCGCGCTCCGGATAAGTTTCCAACATTACAACACTCCCGGAGTAATCGCGCGCTTCCGGGCAGTACCGTCTTTGTCACCGTTCTAATTGCCTCTCTAACCAACTCCTACATTCTTACCGTTCCGGGTGCTCCGTGTCCACGTCCGCTCGGGGCACTTCTAGTCTTTTCCGAACGCCAACAAACCAAAATTTAACAGTGTTGACACAATGGCCAGGTTCGTTGCGTGGAATGCCAAGGTGTAGACGAAAAGTTCTTTGTGTAGCCATCACAGAATTTTTTTATTCTCAAAATACGCGCGAACCTTGATGTACACCTGTCCACACCACGATTGCCATACTAAAAACGGCATAACCGTGTAATTCAAAAATAATCCACTAATAAGACCTGCGCATATCTTTTTTTAGACAAATAACTCGTCAGTCGGCTCCGCCGCACCCTGTATAATAGATATATATATATATATATTCTCGTTTTTCAATCGGCCCAGTGCCCATATTTATAGTCTCTATTACGTTAACCGAAAAATTCAAAATACTTTAAACGATTGTTTTTCAAGAGAAAATTAAGAATAAAAAGCCGACATAATCATGGTAATTTAAATTATGTTATCTGTGGGCAATGTGCAATCGTTGCATACGAAAATCGATTCGGAACCGAGTTCACGAGGTTTTGATCAATTTAAATTTGAAACTTTTATTCATTTATAACTGCAAAATAAATTAAATGCCTTTTTATTGTTTTATTGTGTTGTCTTGTATCGAATTGTTGGGCATTTATATTTGATACCGTATAATAATTTTTATCTAAATAAACATTAATGATGTGATTTTTTTATCAAAATTTGAACTTTAACACTTATAAAAAAAAAAGAAAAAAAGTCGGAACTACAAATGTTCAATATTTTTAAAGTATCACAAGAACAAGTTTATGACTACTCCTAACTAACGGTTAGAAAACCATACCATTGCCTAGTACTTTTTATCATTTCCATCGTTTATTGTGCAATGTTTTCGACACTATTACACTTATCATCCAAAAATTTAAAAATAAATTTTCGATAAGCCAAACTACTCGGTCTTGTTCTGTTATAGGACTAGCATGTTAAGTTTATAGTATAATCTCAGAAATTTTGTTCTGCTTTTGGAAATGACATTGAGTACTAGACAATGATGTAATTTCCTTACCGTATTAGGAATTGTCATAGTTTCCTAATTGTGGACATAAAAAAGAAAATAGAGAATACGGACAATAATCGAGAAGAACAGTAGAAAGACAATGAAAATCTGAAGACTGGAAGGTTGAAGAAATAATACTTAAATGTTCGGATGTAACAGAAATATTTATAAAAAAAAAAAAATTAAAAAAAAAACCCGCTTGAATGAGTAATTTAAGTATTCGGTACGATTCTTTCTTAACCGGAATACAGAGTAAAAAAAAAAATACCGTAATTGGCGTATATTTTCTGCCGATTGTTACAGAAAACTACGAGGACGATCAACAAATGATATGCCAACGCACTAAACAACAAGTGCTACCAGCGAGGTCGATGATCAGGGCGAGATTTCTGGTAAAAGAGTTGTTTCTAGTAAAACCGACTACGCTCAGAATCTAAAGAACGTAGCCCCGGGTCAGTTTATTGGTTAAAACATCATTAACCAATAAAAATGCAAACATTTTAAAGCCATTTTGGTTTTAGATTTAATCAAAATAAATGAACATCGTTAGATTCGTGAGTTTAAACAAAATGTTCTAGAGGGTAGGGGACGGCCGTATTATATGACAGGTTACGTTTCCCCTGGTGCCCAATAAAGCTAAACGGTTCGTGTCGAGTCGAGTCGGCCGCACGTAAATAAACGAAAATTGGTGTATTTTTTTATTTTTTTTTTTATGGATCCGCCGTCGTTCTATCCCGTTTATATTTTGTTTGACGTTTAATTTCCTATTGTAAATATTCATCAGCATAATAACGGGCCGGTAAAACACGACCGTTAAAAAAAAATTATAAGTACAATGCGGTTTAGAAATAATATTTAAAACGAATATATTCGAATTCGACGAGTCGTTTACTCATATTATAATAAAAATCAACAAAAAAAAAAAAAAAAATCCTCGTACGCTAATATATATATATTGTTATTAATATATTTTTTTTTCAGCATTTTATAAATATTATTTCATGACGATAATTCAAATATTTAAAAAAAAAAATCTATATATATATGTATACGCGATTACTCTATAACCGCACTCTGAAAATATATTTTTATATAATTGCATTGCTTTTTCGAATACAAAAATAAAATATATAAATAAATGAAACCATTATAAAAAAAAAAAAAAAACCTTCACGGTCAGAATTTAAAACCACGTATACGAATTAATTTAAAAATTAGACGTATCGGATAACTGATGGAAATTTAATTTAAAATGGATAACGTGTCGACAACAATTTATCATTTACGGACATAACGCTTACAAATCTTTTTTTATTATTATTTTTCTTTCTTTTTTTTTTTTTTTTTTTTTATGCCCTAACAATACTTTTTATAGGTAGACGACTTTGACATATTATTATTATCGTTTCGTATAAAATTATATATATATGGTAAACGGTTTTTTATTAATGATAATACGACTCGAGACGATATTTTTGTGTAACTTCCGAATGAAACACCTACGGCTACGTTCTATAGGTATTTCAGTCTTCCGAGTGGCATTGTCTTTCTGCTGCTCCTGTCCCGTCTGTATTCCATTCTTCTTTCCCGTGTCCGCGTTACCGGAAACGTCTGCAGTTCCAAATACGCTAGGGAATTTTACAGGTTGGCCATCTGGAAATTCTATAGCTTTCGTTCAAGTTAAAATTATGCTCACTTCACTCGGCTCGTCATCGGCATTTTTTTCCCCCGCCGTCATTCCAGAGTACACCACGCACTAAATACACATCGGGTGGCGGATATTTCAAAACGAACAGCGGCAATTCGCGGTTGAATTGATGTTTAATTCCTGAATTGCTTGGGAAAAGCATTTTTTCTTTTATGTGTACGCACGCGCGTTTTTCTAAACCGGAGACTTTTGGCAAAACAATATCCAAAAGTAGTAAATTGTATCGCTCGTAGCGTAATATTATATAGTTGTTTGGCAGTATGGGTTGATTCGCATTAGACCCAATGAAATTTTCACCATAAAAAAGCAATAGCAAAAGAAAACTGGCAAGCCGAGTAAGCGACTTTGATTTTATTTTGTTCGATACCGGATATGAAAAAAAAAAAATTTATGACCGTTCTAAAGTGTACTTGTAACTGTAAGTATTTCAAACTCGAATAACTTATTTCGCAGTAGTGATATCAAACAAACACCTGAAACCGACGTTGCAAGTACTCCCATTTTATGGTAAAAAATGTACGATTTCCTTAATTAGATTTATGGGCCGAGTAGATTTTGCCCGCGTCCAAACGGTTCCTTGGGTAAACATTTCGGTTTATTCTACGATTACACAATAAATACTGTACAATGTCTAAACTGTGTTCGAATAATTTCGAGTAGTTTTCGTTTTCAATTTTTACAAAAATATCTAGACAATTTCATTATCAAACGTTGGGAACAATATTAAATCCGTGATGTTTATCGAAATTCGGCGTTTTTTATGGTCTTTTTTGTTTTTTTTTTTTTTTACTTAACTTGATTTACCAAAGCGATTTAAATCAAATTGTCGTTATATTGTGCGAGTAGTAGTCGTCGTCGAAAATAATTCGAAACATTCCCGGTTTCGTTTTAATAACGTTTTCAATATATCCAATACACCCGGCCGTTGTCGTTTCTCCTGCCGGTCGTACCGGATTTAAACGATAAATGGAACGAATTCTCGACCGACGAATTTCAAATTATAATGTGCGTCGTACACAATATTGTCGTTCGGTATAAACCATAAGACTTAATTTCAATAAAAAATTCCCCGTCCGCCCGAACTAAACGAACTGAATTTCACTAGCAATCTCCCGTGTGTTGTTTCACGATAAACCTTTAAGACCGCCCCAAATTGCATTTCGTTTTGTCATTTGAAATCCTGTTAGGCGCGAAGGACGACCGTCCCTAAGAAGTAACACAAGTTTACAGGGGAGGTGTTTGGGGCACCGGATTGTCATTGTATTTATTTTGTTGTGAATAAATCAAACGTTTTGTCGTCTAGTCGGTGCATACTGCGTTGCTTGCAGTTTTCTGCAACAATGTCGACGAAAACAAGAATATATTACGGTTGTGTCTGTTATTTTTCGATTTTGGTTTTATCGTTGTAAATTCAACGGTACGTTCACTCGAAACGTTGTGCGGTTTCAAAAATATTCTGGCGTATTAAATAGCCATTCGAAATTCCCGTGTTATTATTATTATTTTTTTTTATTTCGTGTTTATTAACCGTTGATATTCGATCGGAACCCGCAATAATTACTGGACGTCATTAAATTTCGATCAACGCGCATAATATAGGCACTTTGATGTACACTTCCCGTTGAAATTCGAATATATAAATGCCAAACTTAATTATTAATTTCGGAAACAACATTGTTCGGATTATTAATATAATTCGATAGCCAAAGTATAATTATATTATCGCGAAATCGTCGTGTTACCCATAATTGATTAATCGAATATCCGTAAAAATATCGATATTACCTACCCACTGGTTAAATTTAATGCACCAGCCCCACAGTTCCCCCACAGATACTTTGAACATTTCTACAACACGACAAACCATTGACTTGTTATTACGATGTTATTGCGTGCCTAAGACGTTTTATCGCATTACAAGCCGTTTAAATGAATAACGCTAAAATCAGATCGGACAAAAGCGCACTTTTCTATTCGTCCTCGAAACCACTGGGTAATAAAATAGGCCCGCCGACAAGTTCTCGAGTATATATTGTTCCGATTTGTACAGTGTAATTATATTTATTTATTTTAATTGTATTTTTTCCAACCCGCGGGTTGGTGTTGCCGCTGCTCCTTCCTCTCGATTCTTGACAGCCACTCGCGCGGTCCGTTCGAGTGCTCTACAGCTCCCGGGCCCCCCGCGTATCTCTTAACTTGCCCAATAAACCTATTACCAGCCGGTGTGTTTCTTCGGATCGTGCCCTCTGTTGTCTTGTACTGTGCGGCTCTTCTGGACGTCTAAGCGTATCGTTTTCCATCTTCTCCCAACCCCCCCAAAAAATGGTGTCCATTAATAACCGTTTCTATTACGTGTACTAGCCAAGGTTGCTCGTAATAATTACACGAGCAAACATTACATTCGAATAGTTTAAAAAATACTTCAACGAAAATTACACGGTGTCAGATTTAAATTATTTTACGTACGTACGGGAGTAATAAAAAAAAATTAGTCGCGACATACTTCGCGCCATCGGCGGGCCGCCGCCGTTGTAGGTGGGCCGTTGGAAATGTAGCATATAGAGAGGAATTTAATTTATGTCTGTACACCCGGTTACGTGTTTATTTGAAAAACCTTTTTTTCTTTCTCTCTCTCTAAAAACGTATTGATAAATCTAGAAGATAAAAAAACTAACTTCAATACATTACGCCCCGGTTAATCGATTTCCGGATAATTTTTTAATGTTCTAATACATCATAAAAATACCGAATATTAACCGCCCTACACTATTACGGGACAATAAGAACGGTATGTTTTCAAATGACAAAATAGTAATACTATTTTTTTAGTATTCTGATTTTGTGCTCGAAACATACTCCGCGAAGTGAGGCCGCGGTTTACGAGTCTGAATATATTACCACGATAATGTCCGATAACGTTCGAATGAAAAAAAAAAGAAAATAAAAGATTTTTCCGGAGGGGAGGGAGATTTTTCGGACCCGTTACGGAAAAGGCATTGCACCTCGTCCGTTTTTTAAAGGGCGGCGAAACTACCTCAATTAGCGATCACGCCCTCCCCCCCCCCGAGGGCCTGTCCTCTGAAAACCTCGCGTACACGCAGTAGTCGTTAATAATGACAGATTCTCGTACATTGTATTCATTTACCGACATTATATAGTTTTAATGGATTTTCTCGGCCCGGGCTGATTAATAAACACGAGTCCTGGCTCGAAAACCATTCGGTCGTATTATATTTTTAACGCGTTCGGCCGGCAACACAGTGGCGGCGTGGGGTATAAAATCCCGACGGGTCATAATTACGCGATAAAAAATTAACAAAAAAAAATAAAAAAAAAATTAAATCCGAACCGCTAAATAATACGGGAAAAAAACCTATTTATATTATTGAAAAGAAACATCGTACCCGGCCCGGGGTATTGTTTCGGCCGCGTTTCGTTTAAACACGAAAAATACGTGTTTACCGCCCCGTCTTCAGGGGGTACACTTTCCGTTGCTTGCCCGTCTCTTTCTAAACTTTATAATCGAATATCGCGTAGGTTTTTTGCCATTATTTTTTTTTTTTTTTTTGTTTCTTAAATCGGACGTTTCCGGTCCGGTCCGGGTTTTCCGTCGCGGACACGGACGGACAGATATCGATTTTGTTCCGGTACGGTATACGGCCGGTAAATATTCGTGACCGGAATTCGATCCGATACAGACGAAAATATTATTTCTAATACGTAACTCGATTCGGTGTACCTATGTAATATATGTACGACACGGAGCGAATCCGTTTTTTGTTTCCGGTGTGCCCAGTGGGATATTGACGACCCCCGTGACAAAGGGATAAAAAAAGTTCACCGTGGTGGTGGTGGTAAAAATCACGGGGCTAAATTTTTGTAGTTACACCGTGACACGTGTCTATGCTCTCTGTATTATAAAAAGGTTTAAAATTTGTTCGTTTGTGAGATTGTACTAGTGTTGGAACTATCCGGATATTCGGATGTTTTATAATCCGGATGAATACGAATGCGGATATCTGTAATCCGGATATTCGAATGTTTTATAATCCGGATGATATGAATACGGATATCTATAATCCGGATATTCGGATGTTTTATAATCCGGATAAATACGAATACGGATATCTGTAATCCGGATATTCGGATGTTTTATAATCCGGATATCTGTAATCTGGATATTCGGGTGTTTTATAATCCGGATGATATGAATACGGATATCTGTAATCCGGATATTCGTACGATCCGAATACCCGCGATTGTTCGAATGTCCACAAGTACTATTCGGGTATTTACGTAATGGTACAGTACTCGTATATTAACTACTCGGATGTCTTTATTAACCGAAAAAAAAAAAAAAAAAATGTAATCAAGAATACTTGAGTTATAAACGATTACGCGCGTATTAAGAGAATTTTTAAATCCACAAAAATCACAATATACATATATTTATTGGGTATACTTATGATTAAGAAAAACCGCAAAATCAATAAATATAGGCAAACATGAAGACGACTGGACATAAAAAAACGTTGACTACGGGGACACTGCGATCGCGACAATTTGTTCATAACTGTTATTGTAATCGTGTAACCGCTACGCAATGCGTACAGCTCAGAGATTTTTCTCGCGGGTCACAATGAAAATATATATTTTTTTAATACCTTTGAACGTATCCGAAATCCGAGTACAATAAATATCCGAATATACGGCCCAACACTGGTTTGTACGTAGGCGATAATCTCTGGAACTACCGAACCGATTCTCATATTTCATTCGCCAACAGAAACCTACACACTGTCCCCGAGCATCGCGGTCTATAAAATATTCTTGAATTCGACACCCCCGTTTAAGGGGGAGGTGGTTCTTATACGGGGCTAACGGTGTTTCGTGTACGAAAACATAATTATTTTTGTTATATCGGCGATTAAAATTTAAAAAAAAATAACAGTCGTTATTGCGCATTTAATTAAATTGTCGCGGGTTTTAAAAGAGATAAATAAAAAAAAAAATAATAATAATAAAAACGGTTCTGTATAAGCGAACTCGGCCCGAGCGAGGCCGTACGACGAAGGCTAGTGTCATGCGAAACGGCACGTCGAGTCGTGTCGATTGCGGGAAAAAAAATACAAATCATTTTTGTTTTTGTTTTTTTTTTTTTTGTTCTTAAAATCGCCAGAAAGTAATATTATTATTTTCGCGGACCTCGTCGGGCCCGGGTCGAGTATAATAAACCCGGCGACGATTGTCGTGCTCGGGGATTCCGGGCACGCACGGCGATATATTTAACGGCCGCAATAAAAACGCTACGCGCCGGCCCCGGGGATAACTGCCGTTTCTTCCGTCCGTTTTTGTTCCGAAACGCGAGCCCTCCCCCCCCCCCGTATCCGTATTTCTTGTACTCTTATACCGGATTCCGTCAAACGGCAAAACGTGGTCGGAAAAGTTTCGGCCAAGAAATTAATTTATACGAGGGCCGGCGGGGGATAAGTCGTAGAATGCCCTCAACTATTAATATATATATATATATATATACAGTGGTCGTCGCTTATTGGACTCACTTTGGGACCCGACCGTTCCCATTTGAGTCCATTAAAACCGAATGAATCAATAAGGCCAACGACCATAAAATGCTTAAAATTAAAATACTTATTCGGTTAAAAATAATGTATTCAGATACGAGGTAGGTACGGTATGACAATCTAGCTGCGCTATTAATAAAATATACGTAATATACAAGTATGCAAAAGAGAATTAATTTTTTTTGATAATAATCAATCGTTTATGTGTTATAAGGTATCAGGTTACCAGACGATCCACAGTAATTGTACGACAGGTCGTTGTCGGGTCGACGGGGGGTTTTTGCTGCAATAGAGCATATTGGACTCTATCAGGTATTTGCAGAGATATATAAAACAACCGTATTTTAGAGTCGCATAAAACAAGTAATATGAAATCTGTCGGGCATATAATATGAGGGCAAGTTGCATTAAATCGTGAACGATTGTCATGGATTATAGTGCGACATAAAAACCACAGTGGACTGAATAGAAACAATTTCGAATATTTGTTCTTCGTATTATCACGTGTGTATTGTTATGAACCCCTGATTATATTATGTCATAATCTAAGGTATCAGGTTACCGGACGATCTACAGAAATTGTATCGACGGGGGTTTTTGCTGCAATCGGCTTGACCACGGCCCGGTTCCCACCGTGGGATAATTACTCTGGTATTAGCAGAGCATTCGGCCGTACCTTTGTTTATTTGGATGCATGTTATTTCTTTAACATTGTAATTTACTTAATACTGAAATATAATTTGGATAATTTTTACTAATTCGTGTGTGTGTGTGTTCACAATTTATTTATTTATTGTGGATTCTTTTAATATGTTCATAACAAAGGGTTGATTGAATTTTCTTCTCTACGGCCAACTTAATAATCGTATCTTCGTAGGATTTATGTTGCTCGAATACGTCGAAATCGCCTCTTCCCTGAACCCTTCTACGTAGATTTTAAAAGGCTTTTGTCACTGTCACCATTCTCCACATTCTCATTTGAGCCGTTTTGACTGTATTTCATCGCATATGTCTTCATCGGCAACGATTTCGGTAGTTTGGACTTCTTCGTCAATATTGAACCGTCCATTATAAAGTTCAGTTGATAGGTCAGTGGTTCGTTCAATAGGATCGTCAACTTCTTTTGGACTGGAAATGACAACACCGTGTCGGAAACAATAGAGAAATTATGATAATGCTGACGAAATTCCACGCTTCGTAGGCTAAATGCAAAAAAAAATACGATAAAAATAAAATACCCACTTATATCGCATTTATAAATGCACACTTGTTCAATATATTTTACATGTCTTCTTTATTTATCTTATTTTCAAATAACCCTATTAACCGGCGTGTGTATCGAATAGACGAATTTTTTGCTGTGTTTTGGTATATGTGCAAATATTTTGAGTCCAATAGACAAATGAGTCCAAAAAGCGGCCACCACTGTTTATATATATATATATATATATATACGAAGTCTGTTCAAAAAGGACCAGGACAAATGTTATTACAGCTACTCTACTACACACGATAACGTTTCAAATTGTAAACCGGTGTATTCCCCGCGAATTAGTGAATATTTTAAACAAAACCCGAAGTCGCTATCTTATCTCAGTTTAATATTACACGTGGTTAAATCCGGACAGTTTTTTTCGTTCGCCGTTTTCGTCACGTCCGAAATTAACGCGAACAACGTGTAAGGTATCAAGTTTTGCTGGAAACTTGGTAAAAACGATGCAACGGAAACGATTAAAATCGCTTTTGGGGATGATTCATTAAGTAGTTCCGTGCCTTTCGAGTGTTTTAATCGTTTCAAGGACAGTCGGCGGTCAACTGAAGACGGTCCACGTTTTGGAAGACCGTCGACGTCACGATTGTGTGGCGACAATTTGCGAAGAAAAATGCGAAATGGCCGCCGCGATTCGCGAGTTAACAAATCGAAAATCTCAATTGAGTCTTGTCATTTTTGGCCGATAGAAAATTCGCTGCGGTCCCGCGGACTCTCCTTGTTCTCCAGATCAGGTCCCGTGTGATTTTTTTTTTTTTTCTATTCCCGAGACTAAAATCTGCGCTTAACGGACAACGATTGCACGGCGTAGAGGAAACTAAAGCGAACGCGGCAACACTGAACTCGTAGCTTTGGCTTTGGAACGGTTCCGTAGGACTTTTGAAAAATGGCAAAATCGCCGGGATCGCCGTGCATATCGTCTCCGGAGGAGAGTGTTTCAAATGGAGATATCTTTAAATAATCGTCAAACTTAATTTTTGTAATCGTTAAACATATAAAATCCAGGTACTTTTCGTGTATATATATATATAAACCGGGGTCCGTTTGACCTTTCCGGTCGTTCGGCACGTCAAGTCAAACAATCGTTTCCGAAGAGCCGGCAAATGTCTCGGGGGGATGCGCCGCCGCAAAAACAACGCCCGGTGCCGCGGCGATATAATAATAAATGTCGGCGGAAGGGAGTGGGGGGGGGGACGAGAAAAAATAAAAGAGCAAAAAAAGAAAAAAGAAGAAAAATAGAAAAAAAAAAAAAAAAAAACACCAACAACACGACGACTAACACAATACAATAATAACTCTCTGTCGCTTTGGCGCCGCGTAATTTGATTGCTCGGCCGGGTTTTTCGAGCGTGGCGCGGCATCGCCGATGCGCCCGCTGGGGGACTCGGGCGATGTTTCGGTAGGAGCGACGAGCCGTGGCGGCGGCGGCGGCGGCGGCGGCGGGGTGGGCTTCCGGCGGGGTGGGCGAGAAGTCTTATATATTTTATTAAAAACTCACGGACCGTCAAAACGGCGACGGCGGCGGACGAAACCTAGTCAAACAAACCGTCGGGAACCATTAACCCCCGTAGTCGGTTGAGGTAATCTCTCGGCCGCGTTTCGTTTATCGTCGGCTGCGGGTGACATCTGCGGTTCGGCCGATCCGATATTTATGGCCCGTTAATAGCTACCGACGAACGGCGTTTATCCCCAGGACGTTCCACGTTGTTTCTTGGGGCGGGGTGATTTTTTTTTTTTTATTTTCTTAATCGGCATATAAAAAAAAAAAAAAAAAATTTAAAAAAAAAATACGTAATTATCCGTTTTATGTTCGACATAATTAGTTGCTGGCGATAAAAACGTGCACAATTATTCCGAGATTTACTACTCCTCGTCGGTTTTTCTCTTTTTTTTTTTTTTTTGTTTGCGTTACGAATAAAACCGCCCGATAACACTCCGGGTCGAGTCGATTATTTGCAAAAAAAACAATCCAAACCGAGGGAGACGAAAAAAAAAATCTCACTTTTACACCAGATTTTAGGGCAGTCGCTCCTAAGGAGGAATACTCACGTGCGCGAAAAACTCTTGTACGCCTCCATTTCCAAATTGCGTAAGTTTAAGTCGTCGTCCCCCCATCGTTTCGATGTTGAATATTGTAAAAAAAAAAACTTACAATCAATTCAATTCAATTAAAAAAAAAACTAAACTATTTGCCTATATTTGAATTTCAAATAATTTTAATCGTAAGTAAACTTGATTTTTATATTATTCTAATCAGTTAAAATCTATAAAAACGACTTCTTTGAACACACTCATCCCGAGCACAAGCGTTGATTTTTTTTTTTTTTTGGAGGTGGGAAAGTTGTATAATTTACGCGTTGTTTGTCTTTATTTAATATGGATTTTTTTTTTTTTATTCTAATATTTTATTTTTTTCTTTAATGTAATTCGATATATTAAAATACAGTTGATAAAAATAGAAATATTTATTTTCTGAATATATTTCCGGGTTACATTTCGAGTAACTTACGTCGTTTCCGGTAAACATTTTAGAAATAAATCGTATTCAACTGTCCCGCGGTTCGATAATCGTTCGGACGCCACCGACACCGGAACCATTAGATTATAATCGAAACAAACGCGAACAAATATAAAAAAAATATCTTTCTGATACCGGATTTGGCCGCGGTAGGATTTTTTTTTTTATTATTGTTGTTAAATCTCCGTCACTGATACGGGGACAGCCGCGTAACAACGTCGTCGTTGCCCGTCAGTGGAAAATATCT
Source organism: Tuberolachnus salignus (assembly GCA_956483605.1). Taxonomy (NCBI): domain Eukaryota; kingdom Metazoa; phylum Arthropoda; class Insecta; order Hemiptera; family Aphididae; genus Tuberolachnus; species Tuberolachnus salignus. Next base: position 7,126,285 of record OY101433.1, on the reverse strand, counting down.
CGGAAAATATAAAAACTTTCTTCCGGTCGACGACCACCGCCACCGTCTGCCCTCCTCTCGCGCACACGCAAATATTCGACTCGCATCTGTGTAAACATATTTCCTCGCAAGTGTTTTTTATTTTTTTATTTTTTTTTTTTACCGCCGTCGTGCGAAACCGAAATTCGCACCTGCCAGCTCCCGGATTTGCGCGTCTGTCGTGTCGTTAAAAACCGTAATAATACAATAGGTATTTCCGAGTTTTACACGTCTCGGGAGCGCGCCCTGTTGTCCGATCAACAAGTCGGGAAAGTGCTGAAAACGAAATTAATATTACAAAAAAAAAAAAAAAACCATAAAACCGTTTCGGATTTATTTCCCGATGAAGACCTATTTTAACACGGTGAAGTCGTCCTACCAACCACGCACCACCCTACATCACACCTACATTATCGTGTCGACTACAAAAACCAAACCATTATTTTTACAACTAAGTCGTAACGAAAATTTGCGACCGATTACTTTCGCCGCAGACTGTTTTCGAAAGAAACCCCGTAAACCTGTGGCGTGCTAGGGTCGGGGCAAACTAGAAGACCGATCGGTATAATATATTCCGTAGTCTGTATTGTATTACAATGACGAAAAGCAAAAAAAATAAAAAATAAGAATTCCGCATTTTTGCTATGTAGAAAATGTAGTCAGTTTAGTCTGGACAATTCTATAATTGTATATTAAACGAAATAGTGTTCCGATAGACAAAATTTAACGGTTAACGAACCGAGATAACTTCAAAACACTACTAATATATACTATTGGTTTGTAAATTAAAAAAAAAAAAAATTAAAAATCACGAGATTAATGAAACGTAAAAAATCGAAACGTCAAAATCGTTACAAGAGTAAAAATAAAATGGCCGTCTTCGACATTTTCGAAAATGAAGTAATTTTTTCTTTTTTTTTTTTTTTCTTCAAATTCTTTACCGAAACATAAAAAATTCAATTAAAAGAGGATCATAACTCGTGTAGCCCTCGTCCCTGTGAGCCGAACGGAAAAAAAATAATTCTATTATTTTCATTATTTCGCGAGACGTCGCAATGGGACACACTTGTGCTGTTCCGTGGCCCCAAAAAACCATGTTGGTCTTGTGCGTACTGCTCGAAAATCGGATACGACATGTGATAATCATTGAGAGATATCTATGATAAGAATATGATGAGGATGTAAAGAAGACATTTTTCAACGGTTTTTGTCCCGTGCACATCACTGGTCAATCATAAAAATGAAATAAACATAATCACGGAAAACCCGACGGCTGCGGTTAGATAGGATGGATAACGATAAATATTTTAATTTGCTTGTCGGGCCGATTAGAGTTATCCGACGACTAATATTGGTCCACGGGACAGCCGTACCAGACATATCCAAAAGTACCAGGACAAATGTTATTACGGCTAATCTACACACGATAACGTTTTAAATTGCAAACAGGTGTATTCCCCGCGAATTAGTGGCTATTTTGAACGAAACCCGAAGTCGCTATCTCATCTCAGTTTAATATTACACTTGGTTAAATCCGGTCGGTTTTTTTCGTTCGCCGTTTTCGACACGTCCGAAATGACGCGAACAAAGCGTGTGCATCAAGTTTTGCTGGAAACTTGGTAAAAATTATGCAACGGAAACGATTAAAATCGCTTTTGGGGATGATTCATTAAGTGGTTCCGTGCCTTTCGAGTGTTTTAATCGTTTCAAGGACAGTCGGCGATCAATTTAAGAGGATCCACGTTCTGGAAGACCGTCGACGTCACGATTGTGTGGCGACAATTTGCGAAGAAAAATGCGAAATGGCCGCCGATTAACCCCGTTCGTGAGTTAACAAACCGAATCTCAATTGAGTCTTGTCATTTTTGGCCGATAGAAAATTTGCTGCGGTCCCGCGGACTCTCCCTATTCTCTTGATCAGGCCCCATGTGATTTTTTTTCTATTCCCGAGACTATAATCCGCGCTAGAAGGACAACGATTTCAAGACGTAGAAAGCGGCAACAGAACTCATAGGTTTAGCTTTGGAACAGTTCCAAAGAACTTTTGTATAATGGCCAGATCGCCGGGATCGTTGTACATATCGTCCGGAGGAGAGTATTTCGAAGGAGACATCTTTAAATAATATGTAACTTGATTTTTGTAATTATTAAAAATAAAATCCTGGTACTTTTTGAATAGACCTCGTACACTTATCGATTTACATTATTTTTCACCTGCCCAGATCGTTAAGATCCAACGGCTTCGGTTTGAATTCTTCGACTTTCCCGCCTTTAATGCATATATGAGCGACGTTTTCACACCATTTATCGTGTAACATTCGGACGACTCCATTCTCCTGGAGCTCCAACACGGCCACCGGTAATTTGTCTCGTCACGGTGAACCTTTCGCGGTGGCCATTACCGTAGCCTTCGGAATCTAGTAGACCGCTGGTTCGCGTTAGATCGCAGTCCCTTTGAACAGCACAATCTATCATGGTCGATTCCGTTCCATACTTGTCTCGTGCCTCGCTCGTAGGTCGGCAACAAACACCGATTGAAGATTTACCATAATCTTTCACATTTTTTGGATAAATCGGTATTTCGGAATCCTATAGGCACACGCGCGATTACAATTACGAATACTATCGTTCGTAGCGCGATATCGTAGTATCTTCGGTGCGGCGCGACGATCCAACGTCGTATATTCTATTAAATTGTGTGCGGAAACACCGTCGGTTTTTATGGTCGCGGACGCTGCGCGGCTATTACGCGCCGTTTTATAGCACGGCGGAGGGTGGATGTGGTGGCGGTAGCGGGGGGGGACAGGGGCAGGGGGTAAATGAAAATAAAAATTACAGCTTATAATAGAATCTATAATATACTTGTGGGAGCGCGCGGGAAGTGGACCGACAACTGTGGAAAACTGTTAAGCCGGGCGAAAATGGTTCCGGCGAATTTTTTCGCCGGTTCGCGGGCCCCGGGACGACCGCGACAGTTAAAAACCATGTTTAATGTCCCGACTGTTGCCAGTTATAATCCCGCGTTTGGACCCGGTCCAATTTATTTCTCTCCGGACCGGACGCGCGCGCGTCTAACAGTCAACTGCCGAGGTCCCGCAGAATTATTTTTATTATTATTTTTATTTACCCGATCTTCTTCCGTTTATTTTTTCTTTTTTTCTTTTTTTTTTTTTTTTTTTTTTTTTTATTATTATTCGCTCCGTTCGGTACACGCGCGTATCGTCTTTATTATTATTTTTTATTATTATTATTATCGTGTACTTGACCCAATAAGTTGACCGACTTACTTATATTTTACAATACGCGATTTGCGATCAAATAACACCGTGTATTTTTTTTTTTTATTATTTATTTAAAAATTTCAATAAACAAATAATTGTTTAAATATCAGTCTCCTACAGAGCGTTCACCGCCCGACGTTATGCGCTTATCCCAATCTCTCATGTCACTTTTTTAAGCACCGTTCGAAGTCTTCCATTTTATGTGGTTCGAATTGATCCGCCGCATTTTCTTTTTTTTTTTAGTATTTTATTGTTCCGGTATCGTCGAATCGCTTTCGTTTGGGGTTAGTTCAAATTTTTTGGAAATCCAAAAGGAATCACAAGGGGCAAGGTCCCGTGAGTAAGTGTGGTCAGGTACAACAAGAATTCGTCTGTCAGCTAGAAACTCACGGATTGATGAGGCAGAATGAGCAGGATGCAGAGTGCGTCGATTTTGCAACTGATTCTGAACGTCGCATCCATACATCTTCGGATTAAATAGTTTGACGTGATCCACAAGAAATTTTCCACTCACTAGAAAGTTCTCTTATCGTCATTCGTCGATCTGAATAATCATTCGATAAATTTCTCGAACTTTTGCCGCCATTTCCACATTTCTCGAAGTTGAATGTCGACCAGCACGGAGGAGTCGTCGTTAATGACTTCACGACCCCCCCCCCCAATAAACCTTTTTGTGTTATTAAAATGTTTTAGATCTGCTCATCTGCTCATTGCTCTTCAAATGCTTTTTTAAACGTTTCAAAAGTTTCAGTCGCTGATTTACCGAGTTTAACGCAAAAATGAAATGCAAACACACCGCTCGAGTTTATTCGACATGGCGAAATTGGCAGACACAAAAAAAGTATGTGACTTCAACGAATTTTCGTTTACTACTAAAAAATAATCTTAACTCGTGGCTTGAATAACGATATTGAGTGTTACTCTTCTTTCATTTGAACTCGAAACGTGCGCTGGTTCCGATTTTCGATACGCATTTATTAGCAACGAAAGAAAAAAAATACAATCCAAATAAACTCAAATTAAAACGCAGGAAAAAAAAAAAAAAACTCGACAATTTCAAATTTCTATAAATTGCTCAGAAAATATTCCACGCCATATATAAATGTCTGGTTTCTACGATTATTTATTAATTTTTTTTTTATCGAATTACAACAATGAAAATCAAAGACGATTTAATGCATTACGATGCACTACCGACTAGATCCGAAATGCTGCGAATCGCGTTGCATATATTTTGTTCGTGTTTCATTATAACAATAATATTTATGCGGAAATGAAAATGTGAAGAGAAAAATCAATAAATCTGTCCGTGGGATAACATGCGTTAAGACTATAAAAAACAAAAAATGATTTTTTTTATTATTATTATTATTTAAAAAGTACACAAACATACCATAAATAATAAAAGAACTTCCGTAATGGTGAACGGAACTTCAAGGAAGAAAGACATAAAAAAAAACTTTTTAACTGTCAATTGGCTTTTTGGGTTATATAGTCATCTGGCACGGCTCTATCGCGTCTTCTATTTTAAGTCAACCAAAAATACCTACGGAAATTCACTTCTAAGTCAAAACCATTGAAATACGTACGATTCCGGTTCGAAAATAATTTAAATTTAAAAAAAAAAAAAACAATAATAATATTTATTTGCGTATTTGTACAAATATTATATTATTTGTAGCTGTGAAAACTTTATCTAAAAAAAAATACATACATATATTATTAGAATGTTAACATGGTTGTTTTTTGTATTTTTTTTTTTTTGTGTGTGTTTTCAGCGTAACGTCCGCGTATTCAAATAACGTACGCTCATTTGCATTTATATTATGACAACGGACCTAGGTATAAATTATTTCCATTTGAATAAAAATATGATGTTTTCGGTGTTATTAGTGTGGATATAAAACATGATATTTCTTAGCCCGGACGATTCCCGAATCAAAATATTCCGGTTTTAAATTTAGTGATTGTTCTTTATACGGACGATGCCAGTGAATCTCCATTATTTCGAAATTGTTTTTAACGAACGCTAATGTATATACGGGGTCCTTTACTGCGTTAAGAGCGAGTTCTCTATGCCGGAACGTCGGAAGAGAAAATAAAAAAACCGTGGCTGAAAAAAAAAAAAAAAAAAAATGTAAAATATGTATACTTTAGTGAAAACCGATAAATTTTCGATGTACACCCCCTCCCACCCACAAACACACACACACTTTTTATATATATATATATATTTATGATGTACAGTTAAAGAATACAAATTGAATCGTATCCCGAAAACAATAAAATAAACAATCTAGTTTCCGAAACAAACCAAGAGGAGGACAAACGAGTCCGGGATAGGAGTGCCGTGAAATTTCTCCAGAGAAAATACAGCGGCAGTAGTTCGGACCTTAATAAAAGAAGTGGGCGATTACAATGCTTTTCACGTTTATCGTTGATTTAAAACACCGACCCGGGACCCGTCCAAAAAACAAAATATAAATTTTTATGTATTCAGAACACCCGGTATTACCTTTGTCTACCTAGTCGCTACTTGCGCGCAATAATATCATTTACTCGTATCGTAGACGGTGTGGCGGAATGATTTCGAATCGATTCGCTTCATAACAGTCCGTTTTTTTTTTTTTTTTTACATGTGACGCAAAATATTGTAATTGTAATTAATATTTTTATTTTTTTTTTTTTTTTCGAAACCGAACAAGGGGACCAAACTCGCAGCAAAAATCATAACGCGGCGAATCGCGTGGTTTTATTTACGGCTGCGTGAAAGAATAATTAATAGCGTTTAGGATTGCAGCCAAACGATTATAACGTAAACGTATATTTGAAAAAAACAAAATAAAAATTGATTTCTCTCGGATATTTAATTGTTTTGCGCGAACGCCGTTATGGCGGTATCGGGCGAATATTTCGTCTGATTATCAAGTATTCTAAACCCGATATTGACCGAACCTCTTAAAAAAATAATCGAATTAGATTTTGAAATTCTAATACGTTGAAAAAGCACAGGTGTTATAATATGAAATAGTTCTCGTCGTGTCGATTTTCGATTTAGAATTCTACTTGATATAGTAAAATGAGTTGGCGGAACCCCCCCCCCCCCAAAAAAAAACTCAAAACACGATAGAGATTAGACATATTAGAGGATCTGAGTGATTAATGGCAAAACAGTTTAGTTTCATATTTCACAGACAGAATTCAAAATTATGTATAGGGCGCTGAGTTATATATAGTGTCCCCGGTCTGAATAATACTTGGTACGAGTAATCCGCAGATAATACTCCGACGATAAGTTTTAGCTGCGTAAACATCACGGCCAAGTTTTAGTGGGTTGTTCGCCATAATTTCCATTTCAAAAATATCTTTCACGTCCACTGTCGAAACCGTAGGTAAACACTAGAGTGGCCGTCACTTGATGGCGCTTGCCATCGCCGTCTGTCTAAAGGGCGATGTGGCGAAAATGTTTTTTCCATAAAACAAACGCATAGAGAACATTTAAAAATCGGTTTTGAAGACGAAACACGGTTTTAAAACTTGTAGATTATTAAAATGGTAGGACATATTTCGCGGCAAATAAGGTTACGCCACTGTCAGTGGCGTTCCCGGGTTAATTTCCAACGCGATGGTATTCGGATACTTGAATAATAACCATGATCACAATCGTAGGATGTTCTTCTATTTGGCTTTTTCTCGTAACACGACTGAAATATATATATATGTCATGGTTAATTATTAAAAAAAAAAAAAAAAAAAAAAAATATGTCAACAGGGGCGAGGGGGTCCTTGACCTCGATCCCTGCGCACGCCACTGGTCACTGTTTAAGGCGGGTAAAGTAGCTATACGGTATATACGGTTTTTTAGTTTGCATACTTGTGTGCAACGATAAATCATCACAAACGAAAAAACGATTCTGAGCGGAATCCTATCGGTTAGTAGTATTGTTGCCCTTGTTGCCGAGAAAACCCCGAACTCAACCAATAGGAAACCGATGAATCGACAATTATTATCGTTGTACAGTTAACTTTCGAGAAAAACCGTTTGGGCTTTTTTCCCCCCAAAATAATGTACCGCCGGTTAAGAATTCATTGTCGGTATTGACGAGCAACCGTCGCGAGGCCCCGAGGCTCAGCCGATCGGTTTGTCGAGATTTTCGTGGCCGTAAAAAAAAAAAGAAAAAAAAAAACGAAAAAAATTTACATACTTGTGATCCGCCGTTTCGCGTACCCGTATGGCGTAATTAATTCTAATCGTCGTCTGTGTGTACGTAGCGCAAAACCAAATAAACGGCAGAGTGTTTGTTGGGTCGAAAATCGTTTACCACACCCCGTCTACGCGATTTTAAAAAAACTTTGTCATGGAAATAATTTTAAAATCCAAACTCCGGACATAATAACGCGCTCAGTTAAAACAAGACAAAAAAAAAAAAAAAAAACAATACAAAACCCGACGAATAATGCAAAGGCGGTACGGCACAGCCGAGCATATGGAACTCATGCGAGGGTTATAAACCTGAAACTCTGCTCCGTTGCAGTCGGTAAATTTTTAAACAAAATTTGCTCGGAAATTGGCATTTTTATATTTACATAATTTTGTAAATATCGTCCGTTTTTTTTTTTTTTTTTGGAAAGCACGTACTGATCTTTTTTTTTCTCTCTCTCTTAAAAGCCCGCCAAATTCAGACCAGAATCGATGCTATACGAATCGAATACCCATCGTACTACAACACAGGCACATCAATTGTGTTCTGTAATTCAATTTTATTCAGTTTAATTATTCGAATAATAATTACGATAAGAGCGTAACGGATTATGCGTGTTCACGTTATTAAAGTGATTTTCGCGATTTTCACCGCACAATAAAGATAAAAAAAAAAATAAAAAAAAAATACTATTTAAAATCACAGCGCGCGTGTATTCTTTTTACATTTCTACGATCTATATAGTACACCCATTGAATTGCTTTTTGTCAAAACTTGAAGTTTCGTCTCTCAAAATCGCACTCAAGCCGAATTGATTAAAAAGTTCGAGCCTTTCATTGAAATTTCATGATTTTAATTAACAGTTGAACACTGTTTTTTTTTTTTTTCCCACTTGTAATAACCCTAATCAGTTTTTAGGGACTTTTGAATTAAACACGAGTTAACGTTACGAGAATATCTAAAGTTTTATAACCTAGCCATAACGTTTTTTAACGCTAAATTACTAATATAGATAAATTATTCAGATTTTTTACCGGGGCTTCTGAACTATATCTACGTTTACCGAGAAACGAAACTTCGCGAAAACATCCGGTTCCTAAAATATATTTATAAATGTGAAAAATTCCTTGTAAATTTTCACACTTTTTATAAATGTTCATATATTTCATGAACGCGATCGGTCGGCCCTTGCGGCCATAACTGAAAATTAAAAAGTTTTCAAGCCTCAACGAAATCGTATTAAAAAAAAAGAAAAATCACGTTTAAAAAACTTTTAATATAGCATATCATGGCCATAAAGAAATATACATAATTTTGCATAGCAATACATTTAAATACTACTTGTAGTATAAATGTTAGCTCGAGCTTTTTTGATTTATTTTTTTTTTTTAATAACTTTTTTGAACTTCTTTCACTCATATTATAAATATTATCGTAATGATTGAGTTTTTATATATATATATGATATATACTTAAAAAATGTAAATTCAGTAAGTTATTAAAACCCGCTAGCGCTAACTTTCGGCAGGTATAAGTTTTCAAGTACTGAAAGCGTCTGAAAAATGTATTTTTTTTTTTTTTTTAAGGAATTACGTGATTGTGCAATAATAATCGAAAAATCATTATACTGGAACGTCATATGACTCCAATGAACTCCGATTCACCTCGACTAATATGGAAATATAATATTGAATAATCGATAACCCGATCGGAAATATAATAATGTTACCGGCGGAAATACTATAGTTGAACAAAATGTGTTCAGAATAACTCAGACATGGTATGATCGAATGGTTTTTCGGTCAAAAATATAATATTAGGGCCTAATATCTACTCGTAAACGTGTCCAACTGGTGGACGAACAAAACTATTCGATCAATCGTATTCTCAAACGATTGTCGAACATTCTAGAATAGCGGATAAAGTTATATTCAAATAGAACCGTCGTTTTTCCCGAGACATTTACGGTTCTTATCGACAACGTTCGGAACTGAATAGAAAAAATAAATGCAAAAACTCGTGGGTTATTGCAACATTGTATTAATTTTTTTGTAAATAGTACGTAGTTTGCAACGACAGTAATATATAACATAGTCGAAGTAGTAAATAAGAAATTGTATTACACGTTACCATTACTTACCAGGGATATCGAGTAAAAATATCAAAGGCGAGTCCGCAGTAAGCCTCGCCTTTGATTTTTAATTGAAATGCAAGTACATGACTCACCAACAAAATGACGATCTTCTCGTCTCAAACTCTCGTCTTGCTTCTGTTATGAACATATTAAAAGAATCCACAACAAATAAATAAATTGTGAACACACACACACACGAATTAGTAAAAATTATCCAAATTATATTTCAGTATTAAGTAAATTACAATGTAAAAGAAATAATATGTACCCAAATAAACAAAGGTTCGGCCGAATGCTCTGCTAGTACCAGAGTAATTATCCCACCGTGGGAACCGGGCCGTGGTCAAGCCGATAGAGTCCAATGTGCTATTGCAGCAAAAACCCCCGTCGACCCGACAACGACCTGTCGTACAATTTCTGTGGATCGTCTGGTAACCTGATACCTTATAACACATAAACGATTGATTTTTATCAAAAAATTAATTCTCTTTTGCATACCTGTATATTACGTATATTTTATTTTATTTTTAATAGCGCAGCTAGATTGTCATACTGTCATACTGTACCTACCTAGAATCTCAATAAATGATTTTTAACTGAATAAGTATTTTAATTTTAAGCATTTTGTGGTCGTTGGCCTTATTGATTCATTCGGTTTCAATGGACTCAAATGGGAACGGTCGGGTCCCAAAGTGAGTCCAATAAGCGACGACCACTGTATATATATATATTAATAATTGAGGGCATTCTACGACTTATCCCCCGCCGCCCCTCGTATAAATGAATTTCTTGGCCGAAACTTTTCCGACCACGTTTGCCGTTTTTGACCCGATACCTTATATTGTAACATAATATAATCAGGGGTTGGTAACGCTTCGTTTACGATGTCCGTATCGTCGTCAAGTAGTGTTTCCCATATTTTATAGTTTAACTGCACGTTACAATCCTGAAAATCGTCACTAAACACACAATATAATTATTATATTTCTATACGTTCGTAAAGTTAAAATGCACTCTAGTGCAAATAAAAAATTAATAAACCACGAGGCATGTCCAGAATGTAAGTGTGCTGAGGCTCTCGCGGCCGAAGAGAACGCTTTGTCGGTCACACTACCGCGTACCTCTAAATCTTAGGCCATAACTCTATCCATAATTCTTCAGCTCTAAGACAAAACAAGAACGGGTTCAGTACGTTGGAAACAGTCGTCGCAGGAATTTTGCTCGTGAAACACGTCGATCAATTCCGCCGCCAAGTGCGATATCCGCGAGGTCGTCCGTTACCTCGTTGCGAACATCTCGTTGAATCTCCACTTGAGATTTTTAATTGAGCTAAGAACGGTTTACGGTGAAGAACACATGAAGCGTATGAGCTCGTACAAGTGGTGTAGGCAGTTAAAAAATGATTGTGCATGACGATTCGAGGGGTGGGTGACCGTCGATTTGTGAATCGACTTAATAACTTAATAACTTGTGAAAAAAAAAGTCACGGCACGCGACGATCGCAAATTCACTCCCCGGACGAACTTTCTGCGATGTTTCCGCAACTCTCCAGATCTCTGCTGCACGAAACACTCACGGAAACCCACGGGTTCCATAAACTATGCTCAAGAAGGGTCCCGAAATAGCTTTGTGAACAACACAAGTCGGGTACAGACGTCATGAAGCAACTGTTGGACTATTTTGGATGGGGTGTTTTGAACCAAATACGTGGAAAATATGCGAAAAAATAACTTACGTATATACTAATGTAACCGCATAATTTTTTTTTTTTTTTTTTTTAAAGCCTAGTACACTTACTTTCTGGACGTGTCTCGTAGTGGATTTTAGTGAAATTGTTGTACCGAAAACCGTTGTCATCGCTGAGTTCACTGTCGTTGTAAACGATCGAACAGTAGTGTCGGACTAAATCCGTTGTATCTATAGTAAAAAAATACGTTGACAATAGTGGTTTTTTTTTTTTTTTTGTGTGTCTGTGTGACGAAACCAGATTTCTTTTGTTGGCGGATTTCCGATCGAAACCCCGTTTCGATATATATTTCCTTAAAAAACAAAATATTAATGGTTTCACGGTGGCCGTCAACGCAGCGTGGCACTCGTTTAAGATTATCATATCGGCACCTATTGGCCGTCCGTCCTCTGAAAACGGCACCTACAGATACTGTTTTTGTGCGAAAATTATCAATCTGTTTTTATCGTAAGAATTGCGATTTTTTTTTTTTTTTTTTTTTAACTAATAAATTGAGGAAGGGCGTCCGGGCGTCGTGGGACTTTAGCGGCCCACGGATCTGCGAGCGTGACATAATTTCCTATTATCCTAAGCCCCGTGGTCCGGACATGATTTACTCGCGCACTGCAGATTACAACCGAAATCGCGAACAGATTTACAGACGATTACGTTTAATTATTAATCTTTTATTGTTTTTTTAAATTTTATTCTCGTTCCAAATACCGTTACAGTTTGCCGTCTACTGGAGAGTGGCGTGCACGCGATGTTCGGCCCGTCCGACAGCCACTTGGCCAGTCACGTTGTGTCCATCTGCGAGTCGGTGAGCATGCCGATGCTGCTGACCGTGGCCGACAGGAGCGGTTCCTCGGACACGGCGAGACGGCACTTCGTCACGGACATGTTCCCGTCCCGCCGGCACCTCAGCCAGGCGTTCAGAGACCTGATCGACTTTCTCAGTTGGACGAAAATCGCCATCGTTTACGACGACGAGGAAGGTGAGTTCATTTGTACCGGTTATTGGAAATCCGGAAAACGGTATATATTTTAAGAAAATATTATAGATTTCTGTTGGAATATAATAAAAAAAAAAAAAAAATCACTCTTCACATTTCCCTTCTTTTTTTTTTTCTTTCTTTCTTTTCTAATGAACATGAAAACGTAATAAAAATATTTATGTACGTTTATAGAACAGAACACGATTCCTAAATGTTTCCATCCGTTTTTCCTATTTCCTTTTTTTTTTTTTTTTTTCATCTAAATATTTCACAATGAAATCATATAAACACGACTGCGGGAAACCGGTAAAATTTTACAGTCTGGTGGACCTCCGGATATTTCTATTCAAATTTTCCAAAAATACGTCTCTCGAACATGGACCATATTAAATTTACACAAACTGCAATAATGTTTCGGAATCTGTGTAAATAATAATATAATATCCGCGTGTTTCGTTATAATATAAACTTTTTTGGTTTTTTTTTTTTTTTTTTTTTTATTTTCATTTTTAATAATTACAAAAATCGCCAGACGACCAATAATGTACAAAGTTTATTGACGCGGGTATTAAACACGGAAATATTAATAACACTGTGTATTAGATATTTGTACGATAGATATTTTTTTTAAACAACGAAAGAAAACAAAAAAAACGGCCCTTTAGTGTGATTTACCTCCTAAATACCACCCGGGGAAGGGGGCGTGACGACATCGGCAATCGACACGTTGTCGATACGTATTCGTTCAATAATGTAGTTGGAGTTATTTTTTCTTTCCTTCCCCCTTTTTTTGCGCCCCTTTCGTATTGTTCTTTATTAAAAACGGAGTTTGATTAACGATCTGCCGAAAAAATCCGCTTTTCTTTTACATAGCACGTTCGACACGCACCGATAAGGTTTTAATTTCGAAAATTAAATATAAACTGTCGATTAATGCGCATTTCGCTTGTACACACAGGTTTACTACTGGTACAGAATCTAATGAAATTGACAAAAGCAGACTTTTACATCAGACAAGTGAACCAGCACACCCACAGACAAGTGATGAGAGAAATTAAAGATAAACACATTTTCAACATAATCGTAGACGTTCATCCTCGCAACATAAACGGATTTTTCAGATCGGTGAGTGAATCATGTTACGTGTATCATCAAAATTGCATTTTTTTTTATAGTATTTTATTGTACAGAGATTTCCGTTTGTCGCAATTGAAAGACAAATAATTCGTATTTTGGTAATTCGCCATTTTTAGTGTGTATACGAGCTCAGTATGGGATAGTTAAATATTTGGTACAATCGACGCAACAATAATATTAAACCTATTCGCTTCAAGAAATACGTCGGACCAGTGTTGGATATTATCTAGATAAATAATGAATTATCTTTTATCTAATATAGATAATTAACGAAATTGGCTATTATATCTTTATTCTAGATTAATAATTAAATTATCTATACTTATATATCTAGATAATAATGTTTAACTACTGGTTTTACTTTGTGGCTTTTTTTTTTGCTATCTGTAAACAACATTTCTACGAGAAATCTTAATTCGATTTTCAAGTGTAGCTCATCTTATCCGAAATAATTTTGAATCTAATTGGAGCGTTGGGGAGGTCATTTTTTCGATTTTTATCGTTGTATTTTTCATAACGATTGAGATAAACGAATTTTATTTTTTTAAATATAAACAAATGTATAGAAAAAATATTCATAGGAAAAAGGTTAAAGTTTAAAATTGTTATGGTTTTTTTTTTTTTATATTCAGATTTATAGTGTTTTACCTTAATGTTTATCCGAGATAAATTGTATTCACTTATTATCTTTTATCATTATCTAGATATATTTTTAATTATCTTTACCTAAAACTTCGTCCGACGCATTTTATTTAGAATAACCACTATATATTAACAATTATTATAATATTGCGCCCGGTAAATTTCACAGGACCAAAGACGTTACGCTATCATGACCATTTAAACCTCGGCCAAATGATGACAGTCGCCATCGTGATAGCCGCTAACGTGATAGTTGTACTAAACTATCACCGTGTGAACGATATGAAAGTAGTACACCGCACTATCGCAATAGTCACTATCATACTGTCATGCATGCACGAGCGTTTTTCCGGGTCTATCGCGTTCTTTAACGGCAGTAAATATCACAATTATTACTATCATGGTGCGCACAAACAACGTTTGTAATTTTCATTTTAAGCCGGACTTCTATCTTGTCACTGCTAATATCGCCGCGGATAATATAAATAAACGAATATTACTATCACTACAACGTTTCCCCCGTGCGGACGGCAATGCGATAGTGATATTAAAATTCAACTATTATAACATTCTACCACGGTGGCGACTATCACGATCAACCGTCGTGGCGTGCGACGGTGGATTTTATTGTAAACGTTGTACGAACTATAGCAAAATAAATATACAAGCTTATAACAACAGCAGTAGAGTTTATATCACTCGATGAAATAACCGAGAGAGAAAAAAAAAAAAAAAAAAAACAGGAGAAAACCATTTGTTTCGAAATTAAGTGGTTTATTCCTCTATTAAAACGTTTCATATATAGCAGTCGACTTATAAAGTTTCATGCGGTAAATAATCCATATAGACAATTAAACACAGATACTGGTATTTATTAAACAAGAGGTCGTTTTTAAAATTTCCAAGGTCTAGAATAAATACGTATACGCATATTGTACACTGAAAAATACATTAAAAGCTAGAAGAATTTCGCGCGAGTGTTAAAATTGTGTTTCTAAAATCGGACAGTCGTTTTTTTTCATTCTTTTTTCAATAAATCGTAATCATTATCATACAATACTGCGGACTAGGATTTAAAAAAAAAAAAAAAAAAAACCAAAACTCTATCTTCTGTTGCTTCTTCTCATTCGGTTTCATCAAAGCAATTCTGCAGGCCCTTCGCCGCAATCACCACTGCTCACCCATCCCTAGTGGCGGCTACCGTTCCTTTGCCATTGTTGAATTCCCCTCAGACGGCAAGTTAAGGTCTTTCTGTTTTCTATCCCATCCATCTCTGTCTTGGGCGTACTGTTCGCGTTCCGAATTTGATATCTACATATATATATATATATATATATTTTATTTGTAAAAATCATTATCAACGATTTTTATGTCTCGATATTTTGTCTGTCCGGACCAGCGTCAGAGGCTATAATCGTTCTCGGATCTCGACGATACAGCAACGAAAACCGAACAACCTTCAAAATTTAATCGTTTTTATTTTGTTTCAACGATAGATGCCGATGCTTTTTTTGCGGTGGCTTACGACGATTGGCTTACAATTAAAAGAAAACATATCCTTAAATCTGCCAATCGTTTTGCATAATATTATAAAATTCAGTGTTAATGCTGTTCGTTTCTCAACAACAAAAAAAACCGAATGTTTACGTTCGTTGTTTTTTTTTTTTTTTTTTCAAATGCGATTATAATAATTATTATTCAAAACCATTTACGAATATCAAGAGGATTTATTTCGTAAACGGATAATTGTGAATATTTCGCCACTGCTGTAAAACATTCCTGTAAGATTAATAGTTTACGTTTTAAACCGCATTTACTGTTACAGAATAATTTAACGCTAACCACTGTTTTACTAAGTACATTTTAAGAATACGATTTATAGCCGTTTAAAAAAAAAAAAAAACAATCTAAAATCGTATTTTGATTTTCGTAACGAACACAAGAGTTGAAACCGTGAAATGTCGCGACCATTTTTCAAGCAACACTAAATAATATTCGGCCAGGTGAACTCGGATTTAAATTCGGTTATCGGAAGGTAATGACCGATGGGGAATACTGAAATATTAAGATATATATTCTAT
Source organism: Tuberolachnus salignus (assembly GCA_956483605.1). Lineage (NCBI taxonomy): Eukaryota > Metazoa > Arthropoda > Insecta > Hemiptera > Aphididae > Tuberolachnus > Tuberolachnus salignus. The sequence goes on along the minus strand of OY101433.1, from coordinate 7,110,069 downwards.
ACCATGCTCTTATACAATTTATTTTCTAACTTGAAAATGTCCTAAACTATAGTCATCTAAATTTTATTAAAAATATGGTAATTTGTCGATTTTTTTTTTTTACAAAATGTTAACACAAAACTTTAAAATTTAAGACATTTGTCAACTGTTTTTTCGAGGGGATAAAAATTATACGTAAAGATAGTCATACAACTACACGTACACAATAACACACGTTTTAAATGGTTTGAAAAATCGGAAACTACTTTAAACTTTTGATGACTGTATCTAAGGTAATTTTAATTCCCTGAAAATGTAAGAATATTCGGAAAACGTGTTTCTCGTTTAAGGTAATGTAAGTTTTATAACGCAAGTGCACGCTAAAAGGGTGAAATATTTGAAATGTAACATAAATTCGTACTTCAGTACTCCCTATCGACTTTCAAAAACCGAACATAATGCAAGGTCGACAAATGTATGTTACCTGAAAAAATGATCGCACAATTTAGTTGATATGTTAAATTTACTATACAGTTCGAAATATAGAATACGTATCTCGTTCGTTCTGCAGCGAAATAAAAATAAAAATGAACGTTTTATACGTTCTTTCTTACGAATAGTGGGAAAACAACCATCGCCGGTTGTTTGTATATTCATACTAAAACCCTAAACCGCCTGTAAAAACCTCTCGTGAATTATTACTTTTTTTTTTTCAAAAGACCCGTTCCTTTTTTTTATGCTCATATTTGCGTTTATAAAATTATCATAAAAAACTATTATGACGTCCACGCCAAAAAGATGATACGAATAATTATAGAATTAATTTATCTTGAAATCCCAAAGGGCTTTTCTATCGGCGCGCGTATACCCTCGTTTTATGAGTGTTAAATAATATAAACTCGCGTATAACAATGAGATTCAGGACACTTGCTATTCAAAAAAAAATATTAAAAAAATTTATTCCGTAGCATTAATATTGTCTAAGGTATTTAACTATTCGTGTACATAGTCGTTTAAATCAGGATTTGTCTAGCTTTAAAAATAATTTACATCTTCATCGACACTGAATCGGATAAAAAACTTGTTTTTGTGTAATTTTCGTATAAAACAACTAAACAATAAACGGATCTACTAGTCAATGGAAAGCCGGGATACCATAAAGGCATATTTTATCGATTTACCCATGAAATATTGTTTATGCCATGAATTATGTGATAAATACATATGATTATCTGACAAACATTAGATTCCCGGTGTAGTGAAAATGGTGTTAGTGTTTTTACTAGGACGTGTTTAATTTTTTACTTTTCTCAAAAACCCATTTCCTTTTAATATGTAAACAATCCGGTGATTATTCAATACCGCATCTTAAAAGACGCGAATTTCCGGTTTGATAGTATTTGAAATGGTACATGAAATATTTTACGACAATTTCAAGGTTTTTTTTGTTTTATTGAAACCCACTTTTTCGGTTAGTAAAAATTGTCCAAAATTAATCACGTACATTAAACTGTGCGGACATTTCACTCGGCAGTACTTTATTTGAAATAAATCTATTATTTAGACACCGACTGTGAACATATTGATTCTATTTCTACTGATTTTCGGGTCACAGTGCGGAAAATCACTACTAATATATGCAATAGTTAATTTTTTGTGAGTTTTTCGAGGTCCGCAATGATTAATTATTGTTGCTATTATTATAGCCTACAACTTCCGAATTTTACGCCTACAACAGTCGCCTTACACACGGTGTGAATTTACGTCCGGCTTTTTTTTAATTCGTTTCTATCGAATCTACCTCGGTGTGTCACCAATACCGTCACATAACTCACGGGGCATGAGCAAATACGCCGTGGGATTAATCACTAGAGTTTTACCTCTTAGTATACGGCCGCCATAGTTCGTACCTTTTATGGGATGACACTTATCGTGCATATACAGTGCCTACTATCTTTTTTGCGACACGTTTCCCGGGCCTAATGACGTTTACGGAAATTCATTTTGTTTTAGCGCCGTGGTCGTGCAAAAACTACACGTACCGGTGTAAATGTTCGTATTTTTCGTCCGCTAACCGAATTACGCGTTTTAACGCGCCGAAATTAGCGACCTTTTTGCCGCCGGCCTTCGGATAAATAACCGGACTAGTAAAATGGTCGCCGTTTCGCGATTTCGGTGGAAGGGGCGAAAATAATAGAGTAGAGTATAATAATGTCATATGCATAGTATTGCCCGAAAATGTCCCGGGATCTCTCGGCGTGCGTTGCACGGGTACAACGTTTTGAATGTAGACGAATTTTAAAATACAATTGCGAGACGCGGGAGTCGCTTTGGGTCGTTAGTGCGCCCCTTAGAAACCGTCTGAATTCATATGTAAATATATTTCACATTTTCTCCTACCGGTTTTATAATATAATAATAATAATAATAATAATTTCTTTGGTTTAAATGATTCTGCCGTTTCGCTCGAAAACCCACACAGCGCGGTTTGCTGAGTTAATCGCAACTCGTAACAGTCGCGAACGACTGCTCACACGCCAAATTGCTAATTTCGATATTAATATTGACACGGTAAAACATCCAATTTTACCTGTTTATTTTTTTTTTTTTTTCGTAAATAAACAGACGGGTTTTTTTTTTTTTTCATTTTTTTTACGTATATTATATACAGGAGGAACAAAAACTTAATTTCTAGCTCGCCTCCTGTGTATAGCTACGTCAAAGTAGAAACAAAACTTACTTTGTTCGTAAATTGGTTTTTTGCGTTTTTCTGCCGTTTCCTTTAAACTTTCTATATTAACACCGTCTCTCGGTGGCTTCCCCGGCGTTGAATAAAACTGTTATACGTACGCCAATTACCCAGACCGCACGGTTCCAAACAGACTGCAATTTTTAATTAAAAACTCACCGTAAGTCGTCGACGTTTAATTGAACTGATTATAATATTTAGCATTTTGCACAATACGCTCACCTCAATGTGATTTGTATAGTATTTCTGTATTTAACTGTTTAACGCCCGATTAGTTTGATATAGGCGTTCTACGTGCGCCAATTCGTTACGGCATTATAAATATCAAAATTTAACTGATTTTGCAACGCAATTATTAATTATTATTTGTGAGTTGGTACTATACAGAAAATCGCGAATTAATACTTTTCCGCCTGCCTAAATTACTTAAATAAACTGTTATTAATTGGTTATAAACTGATTTATTTGATGCCAAACAAATTTAATTCACATCGAATCAAATACAAATTACAAAAAAAAAAAAACTGAAAAATTTCTATAATTAATTTTAAAAAGTCTAGAATATTTTGAAAATTGTACTGCGTCTAGACATGGTTAATACAGAGTTTGACAGTGAAACGGGATGATTTCAATATTTAATTACTACTTAAAAAATGATTTTATTTTAATTTTAACAAATATAAATATAAAGTATAAGAGTTACCATTTGATGTTCGTTGCAAATAAAACTATTTGCTATACACTACGTTTGTCAAATGACCTCTATTGCAATTTGTGCATTCTCATAGTCGGAACTGGAAGTTTTGCATGACCTTTCGCAGCATATTAACGAAAATTGCTTCAATCAATGCGTTGTTTGAGGGCTTGGATAGTTCTCGATGCATTTGTCTCAAACACTTTTGATTTAGAGAACCCCCACAAAAAAAAAAAATAATAATAATCACAAGCCGTTAAATCGGAAGAGCGAGAGGGTCATGTGATATCGCCGTTCGGTGAAATGACGCAGCCCGAGAACAAAGCATTCACAGGATTCATCGAAATTCTTGAAGTGTGGCTTGTTGTCCCGTCTTGCTGAAAAAGTGTGCGTTCATTCACTGGGAAAAGGGCAAGTTGTTGTGTAAAAAAGTTACGAATCATTGTTACGTATCGCTCAGAGTTAACGGTTACTGTATTCTCAGCTTTTTTTTTCTTTTTATGAGGGGTTCTTAAATCAAAAGTGTTTGAGGCCAATCCATTGAGAACTATCCAAGCTCTCAAACAACGCATTCGGGACGAGATTGAAGGAATTCCCGTGAATATGCTGCGAGAGGTCATGCAAAACTTCCAGTTCCGACTACAAGAATGCATAAATTGCAATGGAGGTCATTTGGCAAACGTAGTGTATAGAAAATAGTTTTATCGGTATTGAACGTCAAATCGTAACTCATATACTTTATATTTATCTTTGTTAAAATAAAAATAAATTCCTTCATTAAATAGTAATTAAATATTGAAATCATACCGTTTCACTGCCAGACCCTGCATTAGTATTCAGTAAAAATGTCGGGTCTCTGCATTATTTTTAACAGAATTACAACAAAAAAACAAAATCTAATATAACAGAAACCGTTATTGTAAAAATATTATTCACGTATTCCGATGGTTATTCCCCATTATTATGGTAATTACAAGGAAAGTCAAAAATTACCTTCTCAGTGAAATCTAAAATCAAAAGTTGTACAAGAATGTCCCGATAAATTATTTGTAAGGATCAAAAGAGTTTTGGCCGAAAAATTATTTACAGATGGAAAACATAGCATACATTATATTGGTAAAACTAATATGCCTATGCCTCAGAATCTAAAATCAATAACTCACAGAGTTATTGATTATTTTCAACTTTACACAGTTACACTGTTCGCTGTGCCCGGACTCTGTGTCTCGCCTCTTTGCTCGGCATCTACACATTCGAAAAAAGGCTGTGAGTAAACTCCGAGTTAAATATTATAACGGTTACCCGTATGCGTATATTTACTTGGGCGGTTTTTTTTTTTAAGTCTATCAAAATTGCCGATTTACTGAACCGGACAATATTTGAATGAATATCTCTTCTATAAATTACCGCCCATCGTGTTAAATTACTGCTTCGAAACGGGTGTGCGGAAGATAAGAAGAAAAAAAACACATTGCTGTAAAAATAGTTCACCGCTCATGTCGCCCAGGATCGATGTATTGCATAAAAATCTAATAAAAACTATCGTAAAATATCAAAGCGTACACGATACTATCTCCTATGTAGAAAAATTGCGCCCGCGTCGCGGGAAACACATTTTAAATTACATTAACTCGTAAGCATTCCCAAAAAAAAAAAAAAAATTATAATAATAATAATAAATGGTTACTAGGATTGGGAGTTGGCATGGACCGATATTGGCACTATCGGATCACCGGATATCGGTTTTAAATCAAAACAGATATGTCTTAAAGGACAAAAAAAAATATATCGTTTGTCATGTATACTATTTGGAAAATACTAGATAAATATATAGTCAAATAAACAATGACTACCATATTATGAAGTTCGAAGATTCGAATCCAACGCTACTGAACTGGCTAAAACAAAAATATAAGTTATTTTAATAATATACAAAAATATATCGGTACAGTTATACAGTGAGTTCCGATTAATGTGATCACCAGTTTTTTAGTTCTTTAAGATCTTATGTTACTAATGTTAAATAAACCTTTTATTATTCTAATTCAATCACCAGGAACCGGATAATTGAATCACTTTTATGAACATTCTTATCGTTTTTATGGTATTCCAAACTGATTAATTTATAAGACCAATTTTGTTTGAAAACTTATCAGTGTGTGATAGTGTATCGTTGTACGTCACATCGGTCAGGTATCTCTGTACGTCGTGTACTCGTTGTCGTTTAGTCCGTAGTTCGTGATCAAATCTAAAATGTCGATCAAACGTAAAGATTTATCAATAAATGAAAAAAAAAGATTTACTCGATCGTTATGATAAATTCGAGAAATGTTCCCAAAGAGAAGCCGCACTAAAAATAATCCACGGCCTACGTTAAAGAAAAATGTGAAAAAAATCGTAAGGAAATTGTTGCCCTTAGACACAAACATTGAAAATTGGATTTTAATCGGTCAAGATTTATCTCTACTTTTCGAGCATTGTCTGATAAAGAAAAAAAAAACAAAAACAAGAAAAAAAATATTGATGATGATGACGACAACGGGGAGACCAATGTGAAAAACACTCAAAAGGAAACGAAAATTGTTTTGCAAATGTTAAAAGGAGCTTTTCACAAACATGGCGGTAACGATACTTTTCAGTTGTTCCAAAAGTTACAAGTACAATATGCATACATGTATTATGTATTTAATTTTAAATAATTACAAATTATACGTATAATAATTGAATATGGATTTTAATTTAAGGCTAATAAAAAATTAAAATGAATAGATTCTCGAGTGCAATTGAAAACGGATAGATTCTTCACTTAATTTTAAATGTATTTATTTTCAATTTTAATTGTTCGTATGGGAATCATTAAAAAAAAAAAAAAAAAATTGTTTTACAGAATCAATCGGTTAATAGAACCGATAGATTCAAATGACGGTTTATCGAATATCGGGTGAGGAGGAATGAAATACGAAGGTCGGCGCCCGCTAACTGAAATTATAACGACGGTAAAATACAATTCCGGAGGATAATTTTCATAAATTTATACGCGCGATCGGCACTTTTTACAATGACGTTTCGGCCTGCGTAATATATTATTTTGTCGAACGAAATCCGTTTAGACACTCGGATTTGGTCGCTGAATCCGGTAAACAAGACAAAAAAAAAAAAAAAGAAAAAACACCGCGATAACGTCGGCCGGGACCGCGGCGCGGAAGTCGAACAAGTAAGTTTCGACACGGTTAAATAATTATCACCGTCTCGATACGCGCATGTGTAAAATCGCCAGATAAATTATACGGACAACTTCAGCGGCGAGGGCGGGTAGGCGGAATTCGCTGCGGGCACAAGGGCAGAGTTCTCTCGCCGCTGTCGACGTTCCGGTATATTTCGTGATTTATCCGCCGCGACACGTAGTCCGTACGGGCTGGAGACCGGCCGGCGGAACCGGGCGAAAACACAACGCGGATTCCGACCTCTGTGCCGCCCGCGAAGAAGCCAACGATAATTAATTGGACTGGGGCCGCCCGGCATAGTAGATAATAATAATAATAATAATATAGTGTATATTGCGGTGGGCCCGTGACACCGGGAGATAATAAACTATCGTTTCGCGGTCAATTATTACCGTCGAAACAGCCCCCGGACCCCGATAGCCGACAAACGCAAACGATCCGAAGATTGTACCGCGATTTTTTTTTTATATTTAACAATTACAAAAATGTAATGGTCCGCGTTATTTCGAAGATATCCCCTCCGGACGAAACGCACGGCTATCCCGGCGATCTTGCCGTTTGTCAAAAGTCCCAATGTCAAAGCTACGAGCTCTGTGTTGCCGCGTTCGCATTGATTTCCCCTACAACGTGAAATTGTTGTCCTTTAAGCGCAGATTTCAGTCTGAATATATCGCACGGGGCCTGATCTGGGGAGCGGGGAGAGTCCGCGGCGGGACCACAGCAATTTTTTTATCAGCCAAAAATCGACAACCTCTAAATGTGCCGGTGTATTGTCGCGGTAAACAATCGCGGAACGAATTTGACAGTGACGCCCCTTCTCACCTGTACATTTTCCTGTAGAATTCCATGATAACACTCAATTGAGATTCGCTTTGTTAACTCACGAAATTTCACATTTTTTTTTTTTCGCAATTTGTCACCACACCATCGTTTCCAGATGACGTCGACGGTCTTCCAGAACGTGGACCGTCTTCAGATGACCACCGACTGTTCTTGAAACGTTTAAAACACTCCAAAGTCACCGAACCACTTAATGAGTCATCCCCAAAAGCGATTTTAATCGTTTCCGTTGCACAATTTTTACCAAGTTTCCAGCAAAACTTGATGCACACGCGTTGTTCGCGTTAATTTCGGACGTGTCGAAAACGGCGAACGAAAAATACCGACCGGATTCATTCACGTGTGATATTAAACTGAGATATGATAGAGACTTCGGGTTTCGTTCAAAATATTCACTAATTTGCGGGGAATACATCCTGATTACAATTTGAAACGTTATCGTGTGGTTAGATTAGCCGTAATAACATGTGTCCTGGTTCTTTTTGAACAAACCTCGTATATTATATTATAACCACCGGTCGGCCCGATAAAAATCCGATTGGCGGCTACAATTGTCTTCTCGGGGGGCCTCTTTCTATCAATCGTCCGTTACGAGAATTTCAACCGTCCTAAGGTTAAACTGCAAATGCGATTTCATTATCACTCCGTTAAAATATCAACTCGTCGATAATGGGCTCGGCGGCGGTTATTCAAACGGTTTCCTTTTTCTATTTTCTTTTTTCACGGTTCAACTAATCTACTGCCCAATACACGTTTATTAAGGCGTATTAATAGTACGGCCGTATTTATGAACGAATATGACGTTTTAAATCGTAAAGCCAGACAACGAAAATTATAGGAATTGCGTTTGACGATTTGTATAACGTATTGTGATTTTTTTATGTTTTTTACTTCGACGCGTTTAAATTTTTATTTTTTAGATTCCGAGCGAAGCGAAGAATGTATTGGTTTCGCTGAAATGTGTTTTGTTTTTATTTTTATTTTATTTTTTTTTCTGTCCGTAAATCAATTGTTTACCAGTTGTTCTGCTCTGTTGCATTACAAAACATTTAGTCCATTTTTTTTTTTTTTTAACTATTTATTGGTATAATTAAGTTTTTTTTTTTTTTCGAATTAATTGAACGAAACTGTTTTGACTGTACATAAATACACGAAAATTTGACACAAGGTTAAGATTAGTTAACTGTCGATTGATAAAACGGACCGTAATATTTTAGTGGACCGTGTTAGGTGTTTACACACTACACTACATTATCGATTATTTCGGGCTGGCATTAATTATTCTAAATACTTATAGTTTTTGAAAACTGAGGGTTTTTAGAATTGACCTCAAAATTTTGATAATATTGGCCTACGTAATATTATCAATTGTTTGGTCCGCGGGTCTTCGGTCATCTCCGCATTCGCCACCAAAACATATTGGTGTTTTACATTTTCAATACACGTACAAAACACGACGTTTTATTATATCTTGATTTTGTTTTGATTGTCACTTATTTTTTTTTATATTTTTTTGATCTCGTTCTTTCGTTCCGACTAAAGCTATCCGACGGATGCTAGTTCATTTAAGTATTCAATGTATTTAATCGCGTTGCGTCGATTTGGTTTACTTGATCGTTTTTGGCGGAGTTTGCGTGGTTTTAGTTTTGAGTTTTAGACAAGCAGATGAATGGATTTAACATTTTCGGATTCGAGAACACGGGTTTTAAACGGGCGTAGCCCTTGAAGTTAAATTTGTTTCTAGTAGTTATTTCTAACAACTAGTATAAAATATTCAGAATCACCGTAACTTTTAAATCGCTGCACATTAACGATTTCAATGAATTATCGGATTACTTTGAAATACGATAACCTAACTAATTACTTACGCTAACACAGGCGTTAATGTTGTTTCATTTTCTCGATTAAAAAATTAAGGAAAATCTACTACTAAAATAAAAAAAAAAAAAACAGTAATAACGGATGCGCTCTGTTGTACGCTTGAAATAACATGAGTTAGAAAAATATGATCTTTAAAAATGAGTGTTATGATGGTTTTTAATATGGAAAAATCAAAATTCATAAGTCGTTATATTATAATGGATAAAAAAAAAAACACTTTGCGTAAGTACTTACTTATTTAAATTAAAAAAAAAAAAAAAATAATAATAATAATAAATAAATACACAGTTTTTATGTTTGTTTAACTTGTAAAAGTATAATAATCTATTACGGGCGTCCCAAATGTCGAATCTATGCGGTTTAGGAAATCCTGCGGTATCTCGAAGCGTAAAAAAAAATAATAATAATCCAACAAACAATACTATCGGTTTGTTGTTATTTAAATGTAGTGAATAATTACAGGCTCGAGACCGAATAATAATCACAACGGTTCCCGACAGAGTCGAATACTAAAATTTTACTAAAAATCGAATTCCTGCAACGCGTATAGTTGTCGTGTGGTGCGTTTCGTGTATGTCCGACACGGTATTCCGTTTTCAGCGCGTCTTGGTCGAAATAGACGGAAAGATAGGCGAGTGAAAAAAAAACAATAGGAAAAGTTTGTGGCTCGGCCGTTAAAATTTCGCAATTTCTCGGCGATATTGCACCGGCCGATTTTCGCGTTAACATTGCATTAATTGCATTAATTACTCTGGACAAATCGACGGAAAAACACAAAAACTACACCGCATACTGACCCTACGATTTGTCGCCGGGTCGTTAAACATTCGACACGCACTCGTAATTGTTTTAATATTATTGTACAGGTGTGACGTGCATTGAGTAGAGTGGATTTGGCGCGCCGACGTTATCGGAAAACGTCGCCACCGACGCGCGACGGCGGTCGGTCTCGTATAAATCGCCCATAAGTTATTGTCGGTTTTTTCTTGTTTTTTTTTTTTTTTTTTTTTTTTTTAACGTCGGCGACGACTATAATATCTCGACGCGCGCGATAATAAAATCATAAAAGATTTATTTTCAACTTTCCGCGAACCGTTTTTTTTTTTTTTCGCCGGCAATGTCGGACAAAGGACCCGGCGAAGACGAACTATAATATCACAATGTCCTCGGCTCGGAGGGCACCCCGACCGGGCCCGCCTGCCGCCCCGAAGACCGTAATAACTATTACACGTGCTCGTCTGAGCGGTGCTACTTCCTCGCATATATATATATATATGTATGTATACGGGTCTTTGTCGTCGTATAGAGTTAAGATGTACGAGGCAGATAAAATAAGACAGAGAGAGAGAGATAAATAGAAGAGGAAATAAAGAGAGAGATTGAGTAAGGGGTCGCGATACGGCAGGAGCCCCGAGGAAACGTACGCGCGCCCGATCTGCGGGAAAAGGGAGAAATCGAGAGGAAGAGAGAGAGAGAGAGTGAGAAACGGACAAAATGTACCGGCTGTATATCACGTTTTATTGTTATCATTGTTATTTATATACATATATATATACACTGTCCTTTGCCAGCCCTGAGTGTACGCGTACAACACTGTACGACACGGTGTATACGTACGGTGTACATAATATTATATCGTAATATCTTCTATAATGTATACATTTATCGACGATTACACGGCGCCGCGGCCGAGTAATTCCCGGGGTTCGGCAGGCGTCTTCGGCGCCCTCTCCCCGTAAGCCCCCCCGGGTCGACCTATCCGACTGACTGCCAATGCCGTACAAACGGTCCGTGCTTCACGGCGCCCGGGGTCTATCGCGCGAGTCGGCACGCCGGAACCGCACGAATAACCGAAAGCTGGCGATACGAAGACCAGACAATTGATAATATTACCAATATTATCAAAATTTTGAGGTCAACTCTACAAACCCTCAGTTTTCAAAAACTATCGGTATTTATAATAATTAAAGCCAGCCCGAAATAATCGATAATGAGGTGTAGTGTGTAAACACCTAAAACGGTCCACTAAAATATTACGGTCCGTTTTATCAATCGCCAGTTAACTAATCTTAACCTTGTGTCAAATTTTCGTGTATTTATGGACAGTCAAAACAGTTTCGTTCAATTAATTCGAGAAAAAAAAAACTTAAAATACCAATAAATAGTTTTTAAAAAAAAATGGACTAAATGTTTTGTAATGTAACAGAGCAGAACAACTGGTAAACTAATTGATTTACGGACAGAAAAAAAAAATAAAATAAAAATAAAAACAAAACACATCCCAGCGAAACCAATACATTCTTCGGTTCGCTCGGAATCTAAAAAATAAAAATTTAAACGTGTCGTAGTAAAAAACTTTTTTGTGTGTATACGAGGCCTGTTCAAAACGTACCAGGACACGTGTTATTACGGCTAATCTAACCACACGATAACGTTTCAAATTGTAAACAGGATGTATTCCCCGCGAATTAGTGAATATTTTGAACAAAACCCGAAGTCGCTGTCCCTTCTCAATTTAATATTACACGTGGTTAAATCCGGTCAGTTTGTTTCGTTCGCCGTTTTCGACACGTCCGAAATGACGCGAACAACGCGTGTGCATCAAGTTTTGCTGGAAACTTGGTAAAAATTATGCAACGTAAACGATTAAAATCGCTTTTGGGGATGACTCATTAAGTGGTTCCGTGACTTTCGAGTGTTTTATACGTTTTAAGGACAGGCGGCAGTCCACTGAAGACGGTCTACGTTCTGAAAGACCGTCGACGTCATCCAGAAACGATGGTGTGGCGACAAATTGCGAAAAAAAAAATGCGAAATGTCCGCCGACTAACCGTTTTTGAGTTAACAAAGGGAATCTCAATTGAGTGTTGTCATGCAATTCTATAGGAAAATGTACAGATAAGAAGGGTCGCACTGTCAAATTCGTTCCGCGATTGTTCACCACGACAATGCACCGGCACATTTAGAGGTAATCGATCCGTGAATTTTTGGCTGATAAAAAAATTGCTGTGGTCCCGCGGATTTTCCCTATTCTCCTGATCAGGCCCCATGGGATTTTTTTCTATTTCCATGACTATAATCTGCGCTTAAATGACAACGATTTCAAGTTGTAGAGGAAATTAAAGCGAACGCGGCAACAGAACTCATAGCTTTAACTTTGGAACGGTTCCAAAGGACTTTTGAAAAATGGCAAAATCGTCGGGATCACTGTATATCGTCCGGAGGAGAGTATTTCGAAGAAAATGCCTTTAAATTATATGTCACTTGATTTTTGTAATTATTAAAAATAAAATCGTGGTACTTTTTGAACCGACCTCGTATACACACGAAAAAGTCCGAAAATATACCTATGCGCTTTTATATGCGGTTAAAATTCTAAAATAACAAAACAAAAAATAACCGCAAAAAAAACCATATCGTTTTATTAAATAAGTATTCAATCAATCGTATTTAAAAAAAAAAAAAATTATATTATAATTGTTTTATTCGTCTGCGAAGCAGTCTCTCGTCTATTAAGCAATCTTGTGTTTTGCAATCCGTAAAACTCAAAAAAACTATACTGTCGTAAGTAGTATAGATTTGTTCCTTTTATGGCGCAGCAAAAACCCTCGGGAAATTAGCTCGGTTTTAACCTCTTTTAAATTCACAATATTTTTTTTCAATAAAACACATTATTTTTAGTCGTAATTTGTTTTATTTCAAATATTTTTTTTCCATAATTTATAATATTTAAATTAATACTTAAAATATTTTTCTACGCGACAGAATCGCCACGAAAAGAAGTTAAAATCGAGAGACTAAAATCTAACTAGTTTTTTCAGGGTTTTGCTACGCGATAAAAGGGATCAAATTAATACTACTGTCGTACGAGAGAAAAAAATAAACCGACGCAAATACTGAGATATTATGTAAAACAGTTCCGGAAAGTAAATAAGAAATATGATAATTCCCTTGACGTATACGAAATATGAGCTAAGAACTCCGAAAAATCTACTCTACGCCAAATATGCCGAGATACCCAAAAATATGCAAAAACGTACACTTTCTAAACTTTGTAATTGTATTACTATTGTTGCGAAACGCATTTTTACCACACCTTTACTCGAGTACTCGACTTTGCTCGAGTACTCGTCGGTTTTATTTTTAAAAAAAAATATTCATAAATATGTAACAACTAGGTATAAATATCTTCAATTCCAGATAGATATTTCCAATACGAGTACCACGTTGATTGTTTGAATTTACGAAAATAGATAATTGTAATACTAAAGTATTGTGATAACGACATTTATATTTATAATTTTTTAACCCATTTCTTTTTACCCCGATCGGTAATTGTCTGCAATTTGTTGTGTACTTACTCGACATAACTCGAGCACTCGATTATGAAACGGACATAAAACGGTATGTAAATGTAAGGAAATTATTAATTATAAATAATTTATAATTGTTTTATGTCGAAAAACGTCTGTTCCGTACAAATTATTTACACTGAAACATGTCACCTCCTCGAGTACGCGACAGGAAAAAATTACTACACGACTCGTTTTCAAAAAACCAAAATTGAAAAACGACATGGTTTTTTTTGTTAACTTCAAAACTTTGCGTACATTAGTAATGAGCATTTATTTTTACTTGAATATTGATATTAACTTATTTTGTTATTTTCGAGAACATTGTACCCAAACTTAACTACTCCGATTTATTTGCGTTTTAAAATTAACTTTAACTTTGCTTGAACAATATTTTATTCTTTTTTTTTTTTTTTTTCGGATAACTTAATTTAAACCAAGTAAAAAACATCGATAAACTATTCAGAGCTATTTTAAATTGTAGGGACTTTTGTTAAATAGCCATATTGTTAATTTGTAGGAATAGTGAAACGATCAATGTGAAACGAATTGAATCGTAATACGAACTCGAGACGTTCTCGGTTTCGGGCGTGTTGCGCGGTCTATATTTTATGATTTGTATATTCCAAACTGGTCTTAAGAAAAAAAAAAAAAAACCGTGGTTTAGAAGATTCATGTGCAATTTTCGTATCGCAATATAATCGAAACGATGGACGGACGTACTAAACCGTGTATACTACAAATACATAACACATATAAATATATATATATATATATATATATATTATGTTTATAGGCGATTTGCGGCGCCGCGACTCCATAATTTCTCGAGTTCGACTCCGGGCGAGCCAAAACTTTTCGATACCGCAACCTATTGTACCGCCGCGGTATTGAAACTCGGGTGCACGTAAATTATATTACTCGTATTTCATACCCGCAGCGTTTAAAATGAAAATAAAACATTGCAATACCGGTCGTACGGTGATCGTAGGTATATATATATATATATATATATACATATAGGTAATCGGGCATGGGAACGATTTAACTCGTGCGGCCGGGTTTATAATTAAATCTATAAAATAATGTTCCGAGTGTTGCAACAAACCGGGTATATACGCGCACGAATACCGATATTTCCCAATTATTACACCGGGAAATTAAATTATTAATTATTATTGGGCCGCCGTTTGTGCAATTTATCCACGCGGGCGATTGTTTAACTCCGTTATTTGTGTTAATATCTAAAAACCATTGCCGAACGTTGTCTGTACTATTTGTGGTTCTCGCCGTTCCTAGGCCGTGCGGATTTGTAAGGCGGAGACGCCGCGTGCGGGTATCCGCGTGCTCTCAAGTGCCAAAATAGCCCCGTGTCTGCGACCATAAACGCAGAATCCGTTTCGAAAACGCTTGT